>OY757023.1:88556951-88850687 GCA_963580285.1 Lucinisca nassula
CCTCATTGAGTGCTTACAATATACGGTTGATAGAAAAAGTATATGTATTTCCTTTTAATTCCCACTTTTTACTCAGAATACAAGGTCATTTATTCAAACTAGTTAACGTTCTCTCTCTCTCTCTCTCTCTCTCTCTCTCTCTCTCTCTCTCTCTTAAATCTTAAGCTAGAAAAACTGTAAGACCAGGGAGGGAACAATTCTTACAAAAGCCGAGATCAGTCGCAAACGAATACGGCGGTTCACCAGAATATCCTCTGATCGAATAAAGTACAGCTATTTAAGGGATCAGCGAAATGGTTTCAAGCTTAGGATCCCTTTTCCAGCCTCTCATATAAGAGAGCACAAATAAGAAAAACAATGTACACTACATAAAATTAGGGTTTAAGGGGCTCAACATTATACAGGCTTGTTTGGGATGATTTCGAATTTTGTGAGTCTTTTATCCGACATTGAGGTGAATTGACATCGACATCTCAAGTCTTGTTGCCCAATGAAACCAGTAGGGTTTATAAGCATGGACAAACCGACTCACACCGCTTTGCCCGGGCAGGCTTAGATCGTCTAAGCGGTTTACCAGTACTCGTGTGCGGTCGGTTTCAGCTCTGCGTGGAAGCATCATGCAGCCTATCTATTTCTTCAAGCCCCGATGGGCGGGGGTTTTCAAATATATTGAGATTTTAATACCAAATCTGAAAATGTCCAGATACAAAATTACGATATTTTTCACATTTGTGCCAAAACAGACATTGTGGGTACTTCTTAGAACTGCCGTGCCAAGGCGGTTCAAATGAGTACCCATAATCTATGTTTTGAGCACAAATAAGTGTGTCTGAATTCGGGTTTAACGTCGCTTTCAACAATTTTTCAGTCATATCACGACGGTGTCTGGTTGCGACAGGGAGCTCAATGCTCACGTTTATAGTGCTGCCTCACTGACGTATCATGTCCCAGACACATTACATGATACCACACCCAGTCACATTATCCTGACACTGGATCGACCAGTCCTAGCTCTACCCCGTAAATCTGAGTGCCAAGCGAGGAGCAGCTAGTACCATTTTTAACGACTTTGGTATGTAGCGGCCCGGGATCGAACCCGAGATCTCCCGTTCCCCGGAGCGGACACTCTACCAACTGAGCTATCTTGGCCGGTTGAGAGCACAAATAAGAAAAACAATGTACACTACATAAAATTAGGGTTTAAGGGGCTCAACATTATACAGGCTTGTTTGGGATGAATGTCATTTTTTTTTCAGGCGAAAAGCCGTGAAGTTTTCATATTTCTGAGGGTTACGAGCATATCATTAATTTCAGACACTGCTACACTTTTAAGGCTCTGAAAAGACACACATCTAGCAACGGACCTAATTTACAATTACTTGGTCCCAGATCTAGCGAAAATATTGTGATAGTGTCTTAGTTTAATTTACTGACAGCCACAGTTTCTATTTTGAGCAGAAATGAGGAAATACCTGGCAAACACATTTTCAGCTCACCTGGCCGAAGGCTCCAGGGGAGCTTATAGTATAGTGGGTCCTCCGTCGTCCGTCGTCCGTCCGTCCGTCGTCCGTCCGTCCACACTTTTGAGCAGCTATATCTCTGTATCCTGCAGGCTGATCTCAATCATTTCTCACCTGTAGTATGCCTCTGGTGGGGCATTGATGACATAAACTTTTTTTTGAAATCGCTCTAAAACTTTGGTTCCTATGGCAACCACAAGGTCCCATAGATTTACTATGGAAAATGCTTGTCATCACCGTAGCGCCTTCAGTTTTGATCGGATCTTTCTGAAACTTATATGTAAGGTGGCTGGGGATAAAAACTCGGATGAGTTCGAAAACCGGCCAAGTTGGCCCATTTATCATAGAGTTACGTCCCTTTGATTGCTGAAAATGCGATTTTTTCACCTTGTCATCACCGTAGCCCCTTCAGTTTTGATCGGATCTTTCTGAAACTTATATGTAAGGTGGCTGGGGATAAAACCTCGAATGAGTTCGAAAACCGGCCAAGTCCGCTGGTTTATCATAGAGTTTCGTCCCTTTGATTGCTGAAAATGCCGATTTTTGACCTTGTCATCACCGTAGCCCCTTCAGTTTTGATCAGATCTTTCTGAAACTTATATGTAAGGTGGCTGGGGATAAACCTCGAATGAGTTCGAAAACCGGCCAAGTCCGCTGGTTTATCATAGAGTTTCGTCCCTTTGATTGCTGAAAATGCCGATTTTTGACCTTGTCATCACCGTAGCCCCTTCAGTTTTGATCGGATCTTTCTGAAACTTATATATAAGGTGGCTGTGGATAAAATCTCAGATGAGTTCGAAAACCGACCAATTCGGCCCTTTTATCGTAGAGTAACGTCCCTTTGATTGCTGAAAATGCTGATTTTTGACCTTGTCATCACTGTAGCCCTTTCAGATTTGATCGAATCTTTCTGAAACTTATATGTAAAGTTTCTGGGGATAAAATCTCGGATGAGTTTGAAAACCAGCCAAGTTGGTCCATTTTTCACAGAGTAACGTCCCTTTGATTGCTGAAAATGCCGATTTTTTATCTTGTCATCACTGTAGCCCTTTGAGTTTTGATCGGATTTTTCTGAAACTTATATGCAAGGTGGCTGGGGATAAAGCCTCGGAGGAGTTCGCATACCGGCAAAGGTGGCCAATTTGTCATAGAGTTAGCTCCCTTTGATTGCTGAAAATGTTGATTTTTGACCTTGTCAACACTGTAGCCCCTTCAGTTTTTATCCGATCTTTCTGAAACTTATATGTAAGGTGGCTGGGGATAAAACCTCAGATGAGTTCGAAAACCGGCCAAGCTGCCCCATTAACTATATAGTTATGTCCCTTTGATGGCTGAAAAATGTCGATTTTTTACCTTGTCATCACCGTAGCCCCTTCAGTTTTGATCGAATCTTTCTGAAACCTATATGTAAGGTGACTGGAGATAAACCTAGGATGAGTTTGAATACCGGCCAAGTTGGCCCATTTACAATTGATTTACGTCCCTTTGATTGCTGAAAATGCCGATTTTTGACCTTGTCATCACATAGCCCCTTCAGTTTTGATCGGATCTTTCTGAAACTTATATGTAAGGTGGCCGGGGATAAAATCTTGGATGATTTCGAAAACAGCCAAGTCAGCCATTTATCGTAGAGTTCTGTCCCTTTGATGGCTGAAAATGTTGATTTTTGACCTTGTCATTACTGTAGCCCCTTCAGTTTTGATCGGATTTTTCTGAAACTTATATGTAAGGTGGCTGGGGATGAAACCTCGGATGAGTTCGAAAACTGGCCAAGTCGGCTCATTTATTTTAGAGTAACATCCCTTTGATTGCTAAAAATGCCAAATTTTGACCTTGTCATCACCGTAGCCCCTTCAGTTTTGATCGGATCTTTCTGAAACTCATACGTGAGGTGGCTGGGAATAAAATCTTGGATGAGTTTGAATACTGGCCAAGTCTGATCGGATCTTTCTGAAACTAACATGTAAGGTGGCTGGGAATAAAACCTCAGGTGAGTTCGAATACCTGCCAAGTCGGCACATTTATCATAGAGTGACGTGCCTTTGATTGCTGAAAATGCCTATTTTCGACATTGTTATCACTGCTGCCCCTTTAGTTTTGAACGGATCTTCATGAAACTTACAAACAAGGAAGTCAGGCAGAAAGCTTGGAGGAGTTTGAAAACTCTTGTTTTTGAACTTGTCATCACCATAGCCACTTCAGTTTAGATTGGATCTTCTTAGCAAGTCAGGAATAAAAGCTTGAATGAGTTTGAAAACCGGTGAGGTCAGCCTGTTTATCATAGAGTTAAATTCTACTTGATTTTCAGAAAATGCTTACCCTGTCATCACCATGTCCTCCCATAAAGCCTTCAGTAAAGGTTGGCACTTCCTTAAACTTTGAATCTGTTAGCTCAGGTGAGCGATACAGGACCAAGCTAGTGGTCCTCTTGTTTTTTTATTGAAAGTGAGTTTTTCTTGGTTTACCAACAGTCTGTGACTTGCAGTAGAAACATAATCAACAGTGTAGATCTTTGTAAACCACACTATTCCCTGTATAATGGTATTCTTCGTTAGAATCGCCTGTTATGAACGGTCTTGTAATCCCTACTTTTTGTTTCGGTTTTACGGCCCGTCCAAGATATTTTCACTTATTTCGAGCTGATTGTTGAAGTAGGTGAAAACAATAGTACCCGGAGAAACACCACCTGACCTTCCGTTGCAGAACTTCGCATTTCGCATGTGACCCAAGTAGGCTCGAACAACAGCGGTGAGAGACTTAATGATTAAGAGTCAGCGCTCTTAACAAATAGACCATGGAGGCCCGTTGTAAACTCCACTTTAAATATTAGGATATGGATGCTTCAAACGAGCACCCATATACGTGTTACATTTTACTCACTGAGTTTGTTGTGTATTATTTAATTCTTTATTTATTTATTTATTTATTTATTCATCATGTAAGATCCACCGAATTTTCTTATCTTCAATGGCGGTTTGTACGCCCCACCTTTTCGGTTTAAGGCGAAGGCGTATTTAAAGATGTAAATGCATGTTCTTTTGCACCATCAGTTTGGTGGGATATAGATAGTCATGTCGATTTTACTTTCTACATGTACGCGTCATTTATTACATAAATGTCATACTTACGAAAAGATGATGGGCGCGACATACCAAATGCGTTAAAATGGTACTAGCTGCTCCTCGCTTGGCACTCAGAGTTACGGAGTAGAGCTAGGACTGGTCGATCCAGTGTCAGGATAATGTGACTGGGTGTGGTATCATGTAATGTGTCTGGGACATGATACTTCAGTGAGGCAGCACTATAAAAGTGAGCATTGAGCTCCCTGTCGCAACCAGACACCGTCGTGATATGACTGAAAATTGTTGAAAGCGACGTTAAACCCGAAATTCACACACACACACACACACGCACACACGCACGCACGCACGTACGCACGCGCACACACGCACGCACGCACGAGAAAAGATAATAAAACTACCAAATGTACTTGTAAACCTCAACGCAAGGCACAATACTGTCATAACGTCACAGTGAGTGGATAAGAGCGCTAACTCTTAATCATTAGGGTCTCTCACCGCTGTGGTTCGAGTCTGGCTCGGGTCACATGTTAGACGCCAAGTTGTAAAACCAAAGGTTATGTGTTTTTTTTCTCCTGGAACTCCGGTTTTCGCCCACCTCTGAGTAACGATCGGCTCGATGTAAGTTAAATAATCTTGAAAGGGCCGTAAAACAAAAACAATAATAATATTAAACAAACAAACATAAGAAAAAAAAAGGCAGTGATAAAGTGATAAATGGGGATCAAATAGTTTTTTTTTTATTTTTTGCGAACTTTGAACAAGTTATAATAATAATAATAATAATAATAATAATAATAATAATAATGAAAATAAATATAATAATAATGAAAAAATGCATAAGTTGTAGCAGGTAGACTTATAAAAGTCCTAGATGTTAATAGGTGTGCTCATGCATTCCATATTTTATATTATGCCACCATGCAAGGCCAGATTTTATTTTATCCTGACTCAAACATCTAGGACTTATAAAATCTGCAAGGGAACATGGCAGATTTCTAGCCGGCGACAGACATCAAGTAATTCCCAAATGTGTTCTAAGTCACTTAATGGCATAACATCATCATTAGCGTTTAGCAGGGGCTGTCAAAACAAGCCACTGACCTCCAGGGGATTTATTTGTATAAGCTATTGGATCCAGTACCAGGTATTCATTGGTTGATCCTTGTTCAAATGCTCATCAGGTTTTAAAAAGTCCGGGTTATGAAGGCTCCTCTTTATCCCACTTAATTCGGCCCCGCCCATAGGGGCTTGAAGAAATGTATGGGCTGCATGATGCTTCCATGTAGAGCTGAATCCGGCCGCACACTAGTACTGGTAAACCGCTTAGAGGATCTAAGCCTGTCCAAGAAACCGCAGTGCAAGGCGGACCGTCCATGCTAATAAACCCTTTTGGTTTCATTGGGCGACAGGGCTTGAGATCTCATTTCATATCAATGTCGGGTAAAAGTCCCACAAAATTGGAAGCAACGTCTCCAAAATGACCTTTACAGTGTTGACGGGGGACGTTAAACCTCAAATCAAACAAAAATACAGAGATATGTTGTGTCCTTGGGGGTATTTCTTATTTTCTGTATATATACTCAAAAACGTATATCAATGGTACTCGTAAGAATAGTCCCATGTAGGTGGTTCTAATGTGCCCACACAATCTATATTGCGGCTAAAATAAGACCAATATAAAACCATAATATAAACTTAATGACTGACGTGGCTTAAAATGAGTGAAATAATTTTGACCGGCTCGGGTAGCATTTATATCGTAGCACTGAGGGTACCGGTGGGCCTTTGTTTGTTTGATTTGAGGTTGATTTGTTTGATTTGAGGTTTAACGTCCCCGCCAACACTGTATAGGTCATTTTGAAGACGTTGCTTTCAATTTTGTGGGACTTTAACCCGCCATTGAGATGAAATGACATCTCAAGCCCTGCCGCCCAATGAAACCAGAAGGCTTATATGCATTGGACGATCTGACTCACACTGCTTTGCCTGGGCAGGCTTAGTTCTAAGTGGTTTACCAGTACTCGTGTGTGGTCAGATTCAGCTCTGCGTAGAAGCATCGTGCAGCCCAATCTATTTCTCCAAGCCCGATGGGCGGGGGCGCTTGATTTGAGGTTGAACATCCCCGTCAACACTATAAATGTGAGTGAGTTTACGTCTCACCAACAGCTAATTCATACGGAGACGGAACATCGGTAAAACACTCATCCGAAAGTCTGGAGAAGCCCGGGATCGATCCTGCGACCCCTGGTTTACAAGGCGAGTAGCGTAATCACCACACCAGGGAGGCTTCTAAACAACACTATAAATGTCATTTTGGAGATGTTGCTTCCAATTTTGTGGGACTTTTACCCGACATTGAGATGAATTGGCATCTCAAGCCCTGTCATCCAATGATACCAATAGGGTTTATAGGCATGGACGGTCCGACTCGCTTTGCCTGGCAGGTTTAAGTCCTCTAAGCGAAGGACATTAATTTTGTCTTGCTGTGAACCTTGAGCTGATAATGTTTGTTTAATAAGTGTACTGTTATATCAATTGGCAATGGTCAGATTCCTTACATAACCACTGAACAAATTGGATAAGTCTGATGTGATGAGAGCTCAGAGAGAGATTTGAGGAAGGGGTATATATTTTCATCTAAGGATTACTTTATAAAAAACTCACAGCTCATCAGACTTTATAAGTCTATGTAGCATGCTGTAGTAGCTGTATGTTCAGCGACGCAGGTCTTAACAAAATTAACATGTGTACAGAATTGAAGGAAATACATAGAAACGAAGAAATTGTAGTTTGTAGTAGCTGTATGTTCAGCGACGTAGGTCTTAACAAAATTAACATGTGTACAGAATTGAAGGAAATACATAGAAAACGAAGAAATTGTAGTTTGTACCGAAAGCTCTGCATGATAATAGGACCGTGTAATGGACAGCCCCTTTAAAATTCATTCTATAGTGAAAATTAAGGAGTTTATAGGTATATACATTATGTTTCTTTATCATAGATTGTGGATACTCGTTATAATCCTGCCCCGCCCATCGGGGCTTGAAGAAATAGATGGGATGCATGATGCTTCCACGCAGAGCTGAAACCGGCCGCACATGAGTACTGGTAAACAGCTCAGAGAATCTAAGCCTGTCCAGGCAAAGCGGTGCGAGTCGGACCGTCCATGCTTATAAACTCTATTGTTTTTATTGGGCGACAGAGCTTGAGAAGTAATTTCATCTCCATGTCGGGTAAAAGTCCCACGAAATTGGAAGCCATTACGATAACACATCCGTGTGATATAGTACATTTTCAAACCTCAAAAAGGCGATTTTTCTTATGAAAATTTGTGACATTTTTCTTATTTATACTACAAACATAGGTTTTAGGTGCTCGTTAGAACCGCCTCATCGAGCCGGTTCTAACGAGAACCCACAACCTATGTCTTGGAGCAGAAATAAGGAAAATAATGTTTATCCCCGCAAACCCCAGTTTTCTCTATATGAAGTTGGGTTTAGTGGGGGGGGGGGGGGGGGGGGGGGTCTTTATATCACGGACTTGTTCACGTGATGAACGTCTCCAAAATGACGTGTACAGTGTTGACGGGGGTGTTAAACCTCAAATCAGACAAACAAAAATTCGTTATAATCGCCGTACGAGCAACCACAATATATGTTTGGAATATAAAAAGAAGCAGAATATCACACATTTTCGTTAGAAATGTAAATTTGTTTTTGGAGATAGAAAAGAAATCGCTGTGCCAAACGGTGGATGCCATACACACGTGGCATTGCGGGGCTTTATATATGCAATATATAACCCTCATATTTCGGTTAGTATACCACTTAACTAGGTTGTATATCGACACCTCATAACTTTTAAGTATATATCTGATGACGCATTCCTCATTTTTAGCTCACCTGTCACGTAGTGACGAGGTGAGCTTATGGGATCACTTTTTGTCCGTCGTCCGTCGTGCGTGCGTCCGTCCGTCCGTGCGTGGGTGCGTGCGTGCGTCCGTAAACAATTTCAAATAAGTATATCTCTAATACCCCATGGCTAATCTTGATCAAATTTCATGTGAAGCATCATCAGGTAGGGGGAAAGGCTGCATAAGGTTTTTGGGCTGATCAGATTGGAATTCTGGTTGCCATGGCAACATATAGCTCCCATAGACTTACAATTGGAAAAAAAATTAAAATATCTTCTTCTCTGAAACCACAGGGCCCAGAGCTTAGATATTTAGCATGTATTAACAGCCAGTGGCCACCTACATAATTCCTGCCAATCATGCCCCTGGGATCCAAATTGGCCACGCCCCGGGGCCCCTTCGCTCCCATAGACTCATAATGGAACAAAAGCTTCAAAAATCTTCTTCTCGGAAACCACAGGGCCCAGAGCTTAGATATTTAGCATGTAGCAACGGCAAGTGGTCACCTAAATAATTCCTGCCAATCATGCCCCTGGGGTCCAAATAGGCCACGCCTCGGGGCCCTTTAGCTCCTATAGACTCATAATGGAAAAACAGATTCAAAAATCTTCTTCTCTGAAACCACAGGGCCAGAGCTTAGATATTTAGCATGTAGCAACGGCAAGTGGTCACCTACATAATTCCTGCCAATCATGCCCCTGGGGTCCAAATGGGCCACGCCTCGGGGGGGGGGGGGGGGCCTTTAGCTCCTATAGACTCATAATGGAAAAAAGCTTCAAAAATCTTCTTCTCTGAAACCACAGGACCAAGAGCTGAGATATTTGGCATGTAGCAACGGCAAGTGGTCACCTACATAATTCCTGCCAATCATGCCCCGGGATCCAAATTGGCCACACCCCGGGGCCCCTTAGCTCCCATAGACTCATAATGGAAAAAAGCTTCAAAAATCTTCTTCTCTGAAACCACAGGGCCCAGAGCTTAGATATTTAGCATGTAACAAAGGCCAGTGGTCACCTACATAATTCCTGCCAATCATGCCCCTTGGTTCCAAATTGGCGACGCCCCGGGGCCCCTTTGCTCCCATAGACTCATAATGGAACAAAAAGCTTCAAAAATCTTCTTCTCTGAAACCACAGTGCCCAGAGCTAAGATATTTAGCATGTAGCAACAGCAAGTGGTCACCTACATAAGTCCTGCCAATCATGCCCCTGGGGTCCAAATGGGCCACGCCCCGGGGCCCCTTAGCTGCAATAGACTCATAATAGAAAAAAAAGCTTCAAAAATCTTCTTCTCTGAAACCACAGGGCCCAGAGTTTAGATTTTTAGCATGTAGCAACAGCAATTGGTCACCTACATATTTCCTGCCAATTATGCCCCTGAGTTCCAAAAGGGCCACGCCCTGGGGCCCCTTAGCTCCCATAGACTCATAAATGAAAAAAGCTTCAAAAATCTTCTCTGAAACCACAGGGCCCAGAGCTTAGATATTTAGCATGTAGCAACGGCCAGTGGTCATCTACATAATTCCTGCCAATCATGCCCCTGGGTTCCAAATGGGGGATGCCCGGGGCCCCTTCGCTCCCATAGACTCATAATGGAACAAAAAGCTTCAAAAATCTTCTTTTCGGAAACCACAGGGCCCAGACCTTAGATATTTAGCATGTTGCAACGGCAAGTGGTCACCTACATAATTCCTGCCAATCATGCCCCTGGGATCCAAACGGGCCATGCCCCGAGGCCCTTTAGCTCCTATAGACTCATAGTGGGAAAAAGCTTCAAAAATCTTCTTCTCTGAAACCACAGGGCCCAGAGCTGAGATATTTGGCAAGTAGCAACGGCAAGTGGTCACCTACATAATTCCTGCCAATCATGCCCCTGGGGTCCAAATTGCCCACACCCCGGGGCCCCTTAGCTCCCATAGACTCATAATGGAAAAAGAGCTTCAAATATCTTCTTCTCTGAAACCACAGGGCCCAGAGCTTAGATATTTTCCATGTAGCAATGGCCGGTGGTCACCTACATAATTCCTGCCAATCATGCCCCTGGGTTCCAAATGGGCGACGCCCCGGGGCCCCTTCGCTCCCATAGACTCATAATGGAATAAAAAGCTTTAAAATTCTTCTTCTCGGAAACCACAGGGCCCAAAGCTTAGATATTTAGCATGTAGCAATGGCAAGTGGTCACCTACATAATTCCTGCCAATCATGCCCCTGGGGTCCAAATGGGCCACGCCCCGGGGCCCTTTAGCTCCTATAGACTCATAATGGAAAAAAGCTTCAAAAATCTTTTTTCTCTGAAACCACAGGGCCCAGAGCTGAGGTATTTGGCATGTAGCAACGGCAAGTGGTCACCTATATAAATCCTGCAAATCATGCCCCTAGGGCTTACTTAAAGGTCCATTATTGTCAAACAGGTTTGCATATAACTCTCCATCGTATATGTCTTCATATGCCTTCACATTTTTCATTCTTTTAAATCTACCCTGAAGAGAACTGAAAAAGCCTTTTTGTAGGAAAAAGGATTGTATTTGTTCTATTATAGACATTTCCAAAAAGTATGGTAATTTGACACCTCTGAAAGACTTCCTACAAAAATTATATGAACATTCGGCTGCTGTTTTCTCAGCAACACGACCCAAACAGTAGGGACAATAATAATGATACCGTAGAGGATTCTTTAAATCTTTAAAGTACATTTTATATGAATAAATAGTGCTACACACTTTATTTTCAGGCGGAAGAATATATGCAAAAATATTCAACAACTGCTGCACTGCATCACTAACCAAATTATGTTTTGTTATAAAAAGTGCAATAAGCAGCATAAAGGCTCCAACACTAACATGCGAATCTCTATATAAAGGTTGATCGTCAAATCCACAGTTTTTATCACCCTCAACTGATGTGACTTCATCTTCTACAGTTACATCATAAAACAGATCATCTTCAACTGCTTCAAAAAACAAGTCATCTACAGCCTCCAATTCGAGCTCCTCATTCATATCATTTTCCTCCCTCTGTCTCCTGAGTTCAAGATCTTGCAAGATATCATCGGATAGCAACTGGTAGCCTGTGTTTTTATCATTATCCTGCAATGACAAAACAGAAGAAATATAGTTTTAGTAAAATATATGAATTTCCGCGCCTAGTCGTGACAATTTTCTAAGCGCCGCAGGTGCTTAAAGGGCGAATATGGGGCTGGAAAAACTATAGATCAGTTCTTAAAAGTGGGCTTCCCATCTTCTTTCTTATCAATGTTTTCATTGCTCTTAAAGGAACTCATTTTTGATTTATATTTTCTTATTTGTAATTTATTGACTTTACACATAAAGTTCAATAGTCTGTATGCTCCCAGGCAAATTTATGTTCCCGATGTACTCAGTAATCACCATTCAGATTCATATGTTTAACAGGCTATTTTTGTTAAAGTTTGTCTTTGGGTGTTTGTGTCGCTTATATCATTTTATTTTGGATAGCCTATTGGCCATTTTGTGGGAAAGTAACTGTCCTTTTGGCTTTCCGCTTTTGATGTACAACTATGTTTGTTGTTTCATGTTTGTGCTTCTTTCCTTTTGGTGTCTCTGATGGGAGCTGTGGGTTGATTGTATCGATTCCTGATCATTGCCTCCACTTCTATTTCCCGTGGCCTAATGGATAGCAGCGTGCTCTCGAAACATTAGGTTTCTCAGCCACTGTGGCTCATGCCTCGCTGTGGCACATGCTAGACGTAAAGGTAAGGAGCTTTTTCTCATAGAACACCAGTTATAGCCCGCCTCTGATTTTGGTGTGACTGAATGGAACATGAATATACATGTATATGTTTTGGGCTGGGACTCTGAGCAGTTTCTAGAAGCCTCTATGATCTAGTGGTTACGCTACTCGCCTTGTAAACCAGGGGTCGCAGGATCGATCCCGGGCTTCTCTATACTTTCGGATGAGTCTTAAAACCAAGGTCCCGTCTCCGTATGACCTTAGCTGTTGGTGGGACCTAAAAGTCAAACACTCTCTCACTGTGCAGTTCACAGATATATGAACTTTTAAGAAATGGCGGGATGGGCCCCCCATCACTCCCCGCATACCCCAGAGATGGGGTATGGTCCCGGCATACAACAGAGACCCTCAGGTTGGTGTCACCGAATGCATCTTATCATAAGGAGCAAGGAGCAAGGATATATATGGTTTTAGGGTGGGGACCTGAAAGGTATCTCAGATGTTATATATTGGCTTTTATGTAGTGGAGGGGTGGTGCCCCCCCCCCCCCCCTCCGCCCCCAAGAGTTGGTATCACTAAATATCTGTTGTGTGTTTGGTTTAGGGGTGGAAATCTCAATGGTTTCTGAAATATATTATTATGGCCTTCATTTGAACTGGAAGGGGGTTGCCATAGCCCTGTCGCACCCTGGGACTCTCCCAGACTGGCATCTCTGAATGCATCTTATCATCAGGAACAACAATATATATAGTTTAGGGGTAGGGTATATGGCGAGATGAAACCTTAAGTATGAATGCTCTGGCAGGTCCCAGGCCCCCGCCCTTCTAGGCTTGAAGAAATAGATGGGTTGCATGATGCTTCCACGCAGAGCTGAAACGGACTGCACACGAGTACTGCGGTAAACCGCTTAGAGGATCAAAGCATGCCAAGGCAAAGCGGTGTGAGTCTGACCGCCCATGCTTATAAAATAGAAGTAGAGGCAATGATCAGGAATCGATACAATTAACCCACGGCTCCCATCAGAGACACCAAAGGGAAAGAAACACAAACATGAAGCTACACACCCCAACGGAAACACCAACAGCGGAAAGCCATAAACTCTATTGGTTTCATTGGGCGACAGGGCTTGAGATGTCATTTCATCTCAATGTCGGGTAAAAGTCCAAAAAATTGGAAGTAATGTCTCCAAAATGACCTATACAGTGTTGACGGGGGCGTTAAACCTCAAATCAAACAAACAAAATCTGGCAGCCCGCCCCCCCCCCACCTCTCCCCCCCCCCTCCAAGGTTCGGTACTTGGGCTGGTCCTTTCATTGGTAATTCATTAATAATCTTCGTTCCTGTTCATTTACTTGATGACCCAGGGTCCAATTAATCCAGTCCCTTTATATCTGGTATCCGCCAAGGTTCAGTTCTTGAACAGGTCTTTTTCTTAGTATTTATTATTAATGATCTTTCGGGTAATATAGGGTTAGCTGTTTGTTTGTTTACTGATGACTATGTTTTGAAAATGGAATATATATTCTCCTTCCTTAGGTACTGACGAATGTGACCGACTCATTATAGATAGAAAGACAGCATGATTAAAGGAAACATTTTTTTCTTCACTTTGCATGACCCATATTCGAACTTGACAAAGGAAACCTGAAGCAAAGTGGTCATTACGATAACACACCCGTAAGACATAGTGCATTTTTCACATCTCCAAAATGGCTACTTTTCTGATGAAAATCCTTGATATTTTTCTTATAAATGCTCAAAACATAGGATGTCGGTGCTCGTTAGAACCGCCTCATTGAGGCGGTTCTAACGAGTACCCACAGCCTATGTCTTGGAGCAGAAATAAGAAAAATAATGAATACTCCCGTAAACGCCAGTTTTCTCTATATAAAGTGGGGTTTAGGGGGGGGGGGGGGGCTTCATTTCACGGACTTGTTCACGTGATGGAATAATGTTTTAAATTAACCTAGTTTTAGACCCGACATGTATGCTGCCTACGAATATAAGTAGCTAACAATGTTTCTTTTCTCGTCTTTATGTTAAAGACAGATGGGGCAAGATGGCCTACTAAGATACATTGACTTGACGTGTGTCCTGCACATGATGTCAATGGAGCATATCCGGACACCGAAATAATCCCCGCCGCTGAGAATCGAACCAAGGGCCTAGGTCGTCAGATTTAAGTGCACTAACCAGTGAGCTATCACGCTCCGCACAAATATGTCGGGTATAAAGAAAAACGCAGACAGGCTGAATTCAACAATCTTACCATAGGCTGTCGTGTCGTCGCTGTGGTACTCCTGAATCGTGTTGGCTCGGACCTATGTCTGCGTTTCTCCTTTCCAACAAACTGTTTTTTAATTTTCGTATTACAGTTTCATGAGACTCGCCATCTCCCGTGACGTCATTTACATAATGTCTTTTCCCGTACGGACCACGTCGCATCCCTTCTTTAGCCATCTTAATCCCGCACCTCCTGTTTCTATTCTAACGTCCACCTTGAAAAATAGATTGCCGACGGGGATCCAAATGGGTTATATTTGGTAAGCTCGTTTTAAGACAGTGCAAATTCCGCCTCTGTGGGTTGGAATGCCTGATTCTGATGCCATGTTATATATATATATTCCATCTCAGTTTTTTTTCCTTTGTTTTATTCGACGACGGATCTTTTTTTTATTTAAAAAAATAATTTAATAAATAAAAAGGAGAAAATATAACCCAAAAGAGCCCCAGAAGCTTTGACCCTCGGGATTGGTAGCAAGGGGTACTTTTTAAGGGTAACATGCAATGATTCTTGGCAACGTCATAGATCTATCCACAAATGAAAACGAAAATACAGATATGCGATTAGGGCCTACAGCTTCTAATTCTCATTTAAACTTTTTTTTTTTTGAAAATTGGTATCGGCCAAATGTGACCGACTCAGTATAGGAAGACACATGGAAAAATAATCTTGCTGACCTATTCACCCCCTTTCGACCCCATTAGTAATTTGATAGCTCTGGTAAATGTTCCCGGGAAATTGGAACCAAAGCTTTTACAATCGGCCATTTTGTTTGAGAAGTTTGAGAGTGCCACATCACGTGGGGTCAAAAAGTAGGTCAATAGGTCATATCATAGAAAAACCTTGTTTACACTCTAGGGACCGCAATTTTTAGCTCACCTGAACAAAGCTCCAGGTAAGCTTTTGTGATCACCTTTTGTCTGCCGTAAGTGCGTTGTGCATCATTCATCATGCGACATGCGTTGTCAACATTTAGCTTGTATAAACTTACATAAGGAAAACCTTTAAAAATCTTCTTGTCTGAAACCAGAAGACTCTGGTCTTTGATAATTGGTATGAAGCTCAACCTTTTAGACCACTAACAAGATTATTCCAATTATAGCCCGGGGCCAATAATGGTTCTCCCAGGGGCTCACTTGTTACTCGATGGATCAGGTGAGCGATCCAGGGCCATCATGGCCCTCTTGTTAAAATATACATGGTTTGCATTTGTATTCTTTCCCGAATTTTATTGAGAGAAAAAAAGAGCGACCTGATGGGCTAATACCATTGGGCAGCACCTTTTTTCACCCAAAATTAGGGGAGGAACACAAAAAACTTAACATTCCACAATAGAAAATGAAATAAAATACGCCATGTATGTGGTGGGTTAAATATTCAAAGAAATGCATAAATGCTTTTAGAAAAATAACTAGAGTGCGCAGTAAGTGGCACACCATTGCAAGCAAATCCCCATTCTTCTGGCAGAGCCAAATATAACACTGTTCTCGCACACCCTGGTTGGTGTCATTGAATGTTTCTTATTATAAGGATCAAGAAATACATGTATATGGTTTAGGGGTGGGGATCTGAACTGTTTGTTCTGAGATATAAGGCCTGAGAATCATTGATTCCAAAGGACTAGACTATAATAAATGGATAAACCTCGGCTCAGACTCAACCACTTACTCACAAGGGTTGTAGCTTAAGCAGCATACCACAGGGGCTTCTTTTTAAGGTCAGAGAAATGAAACCTGTCTTTTATTTAAATACCATTGCTCAGGACCTGACAGCCAAAAGTGATGACTCTTAATCGTTAGGCCTCACACCACTGTGGTTCTGGCCTGGTTCGGGCCTCATGGAAATGAGATGTCAAGTTCAAGGCCTTGACCAGCTGTAAGCCAATATCAGTGAGACACCCCTGTAATGCAAGCTGCACATGACCTTTGCCTCATCCAGCCATCATCAAATATTTTGGAGCTTATAAAATTTTGAAGCTCATATTTTGTTATTTCTAAATTTTTCAGACTATGTAATCAGGTGGATGAACCAACATGGGTGTGGTCCTCCAGACGATAAAGAGATGAATTCAGCTGTCACACAACAGATTCACTATGCAAGACAGAAAATTCAAGGAAAAAAATAAATGGAGTTATATGATATAAACTTGTCTCTTATTCTCATGTTGGGTCTGGCATAAAATGATTTACTGACCAAAGAAACTGCGAGGGTTTAAGGAGCGGTCTCACTTGTACCACTTTCCAGTGCAGGCTTAAACCTAAGCCAGTTCTCAGATTTCAGCTGTGCTTGTAAGCACAGTTAAAGCTTTTTCTCCTAACCCTGATTGGCAGTGACATGTTTTATTAAAAAGACATATTTAGGGACAAGGCTAATTTGGAATACGGTAATTAATACACCTTTTGTTTGTTTTTTTCTTACAAAAGACTTATTTATATTTATGGATACATTAGACCTGCCTTACTGAGGTTGTTCTAATTAGCCACGGCTTGGAGAAATAGATTTGCCTGCATGATGCTTCCACGCAGAGCTGAAACTGACAACTGAGTACTAGTAAATTTTTTGTTTGTTTGATTTGAGGTTTAACGTCACCATCAAATCCCTCGGCCATAGGGGCTTGAAGAAATATATGTGCTGCATGATGCTTCCACGCAGAGCTGAATCCGGCCTGCACACTAGAACTGAAAGACCGCTTAGAGGATCTAAGCCTGTCCAGGAACCGCCGTGCGAGGCAGACCGTCCATGCTAGTAAATCCTATTGGTTTCATTGGGCGACAGGACTTGAGATGTCATTTCATCTCAGTGTCGGGTAAATGTCCCACAAATTTGGAAACAAGTCTCCAAAATGACCTTTGCAGTGTTGACAAGAACGTTGAACCTCAAATCCAACAAACAAATCATGTCCCCATCAACATAGTATAGGTCATTTTGGTGACGTTGCTTCCAATTTTGTGGGACTTTTACCCGACATTGAGATGAAATGACATCTCAAGCCCTGTCGCCCAATGAAACCAATAGTGTTTATAAGCATGGACGGTCTGAACAATGCCCACTGCTTTGCCTGGGCAGGCTTAGATCCTCTAAGCGGTTTACCAGTAATCGTGTGCTGGCATGGATTCAGCCCTGCGTGGAAGCATCATGCTGTACATATATTTCTTCAAGCCCCGATGGGCGGGGGCCGAAGAGTACTAGCAAACCATTAAAAAGGTCTAAGCCTGTCCAAACAAAGTTGTGCGAGTTGGACCGTCCATGCATTTAAACATTATTGGTTGGCAGGGACTGTGATGTCATTTCATCTTAATGTCGGTAAAAGTCCCACAAAATTGGAAGCAACTAAAATGACCTAGTGATGACTAGGATGTTAAACCTCAAATCAATCAATCAAATCTAATTAGCCAAAAATCTGTATATGAAGTATGAATATAAAGAGTATGCTCTTGTAAACCCCATTTTTAGCTCGGCTGTTTTCGAAGAAAACGGCGAGGTATTGTCATAGCTCTGGCGTTGTCGTCTGTGTCGTCATCTGCGTCATCGTCGTGCAAAAACTTGGACATTTTGTAATGTCTCCGTCATTACTGAACATATTTACTTGAAACTCGGACTAGTTGTTCATTATGAAAAGGGGAACTCATACCAATAGGTGAGGTAACCCTCAAAACATTTTTGGCACAGTTATGTCCCTTTTTTGACTTTTTTTTATAGAATTTTTGCTGCCAATCGCTGGCACCCGCATGTGGTGCTCTGGTTTTCTTTAAAATATGGTAACAATTTACAGAGAATCTTGGTTCTTTAAAAAAGGTTAAATGCCACTGCATTTTGAAGTTTCTACTCTTTATTCTGTACCCATTTTTTCCAGGTGAAAAAATTCCTTGGAATTCCAGCTGGATTATTTCCAGACAGCTGGATTTTTAATTTTACAGATGGAAAGCTATATTTAGAAACAAAAAATGAGATGAAGGCTCATAAATTTCCATCCCAAATTCCAGCTGGAGAAAAAATCCAGGTGGAAAAATTGCAGCCACTCATAAATTTCCATCCAGAATTCCAGCTGAAGAAAAATTCCAGGTAGAAAAATTGCAGCCACTCATAAATTTCCATCCCAAATTCCAGCTGGAGAAAAAATCCAGGTGGAAAAATTGCAGCCTGGAAGAAAAAATCCAGGTGGAAAAATTGCAGCCACCTGGATAATTTCTACAGCTGGAATTCGGGATGGAAATTTATGAGAATTTTGGGTGGAGTTTAGCTGCAATTGCATATGGATTTTTGGTGAAATTTCGCCTGGAAAAAAAATCCAGACAGAAAAATTTGCATATTTCACCCTAATTTGTTACTTAAAATAGCTTTCCACATGCATTCCAGCTCATTATGAAGGAGAAAAAATCCACCAGTAATTTATAGGACTCCATGTGTAAAAATACACCTGGATTTCAGCTGCAACATTTCGTACAGGATATTACCACAGAAAAATGTTACACATCAAAAGGTACAGAGCAAGGAAAAAAGTAAGGCTGGAGAAAATGTGAAAAATAACCCAGATCTATGTTTGAATAACAGGCCGTCAAATACAGTTCCTATGAACCGTCAGTCATGTACGACAAGGCAGTTACGGGCTAAGGACATGGTCACTACCAAAGATATTACTCAGAGAAATACCCATTATAAGAATAAATCTTCAAATACACTCTTGACTGGTGACTCGATCCTGCATGGAATAAATTTAAAGGGACTAAAGCGCAATGTGCGCAAGCATTCTGTGTCAGACGCGAAAATTACAACTATTCTGAGTGATATTAAAATGTTTGACTTGAAAACATTTTCTTCTGTTATAATATATATCGGTGGTAATGATGTTGCAGATGACAGTGACCTTGAACGTTTTGAAGAAAAATATGACCAGTTACTTCAATATATAAAGAAGGAAAATGGCAGCTGTAATGTTATCATGTGCAATGTAGGTCCCAGAAAAGACGTTCAAGACTGTTAAAACACTCTCCTGAATGATATCATTCATAGACTTGCCACAGAACATGGACACACATTGGCAGATATCTACTCTGCATTTCATGAGAAGGATGGAAATGTTTGTGAACGTTTCTATCAATATGACTCTATTCACATTAATCCATCTGGAATGAAACGATTTTTGAGGGTTCTCCATGACATTAGCAGTATCGTTCACGTTTTTGATCAATGTAATTTTCCGCGGAAGTCAGGGTATGGTACCAATCGGGCTGGCCATCGAAGAAATTTTCTAAGACCGACAGGACGGGGTATAACCGATAGGAACGTGAAGTGCCTTAAATGCGGTGAAAGCAATCATGAAACTCTATATTGCCGTCACAAAAGTCAACTAAAATGCCATAGTTGTCACTTTTATGGACATAAAAGTTCCTTGTGTGAAAATGACATATAGGATTTTGGCAAAGATGCCACGCCTACGAATACTGGTATTCGAACTTTTAATTACTTTTCAGTATTAACGGATTTATGTGAAAACTGTGACAATACACAAGGTATATGCTCCTGTAGAAATAACTTTTTTCAAACTACGGGAAATGAAAATAGAAATTTACATTTGCATGATAAAAATATCTATTGTACTAACACATCAACAAATTTACATGTGCAGACTAACAATATTCGTTATCTTAATTCATCTTCCTTGAGTGCCCAAAATGATATTGATAATATCAGTTGTGCATCCTTAGTGAGTTCCGTAACTCAAGTAATTCTTAACGGTCTAATTTGCAGAGTAATTCTTTTATTTCAGATTCTAGTTTTATCTCAAATAATGAATGTAGTACTAACATTCAAAGTCAGTCTTCCATTTCAGATTCTTGTTCTGTTTTAAATAATGAATGTAATATTTTAAATCTTGGCTTACGGGGTAAAGGAATGCGTATTGGACATATGAATATTCAAGGCCTTTGTAGTAAATTTGATCAAGTTAAATTAATGCTGACATCAGAAAGCAATTTGGTTCATATCTTTGGAGTAAGTGAAAGTAAATTGAAAGATTATCACCACGAAAATGTGTTTTTTATAGACGGATACCAGAAACCGATAAGAAAAGACAGACTTGAAGGCGGGGGCGGTATTATTGTATATGTAAAGGAAAATATAATATATAAAAGACGAAATGATTTGGAATCAAATGACCTTGACTATGTATGGATAGAAATATGTCCCATCAATGGTAAATCTTTTTTAATATGCTACATTTACAGACACCCCAGCTCAACCATAATATGGAATGAGCATTTTGAAAACTGCTTAGATATTGTGATCGGGGAAGAAAAAGAGTTTTTTATTCTAGGTGATTTTAATAGGGACCTCTTAAATACCAATATCAAAAGAAATTGGCTCGATTTTATCGAACCTTTTGGTATAAATCAAATGGTACATCAAGTCACGAGAGTAACATCAAGGTCAGCCACATTAATAGATCATATTTACTGCAATATTGTAGAAAACTGCACACATATATGTGTTCCTAAGCTGGGCTTAAGCGATCATTTTCCGTTATTTTTCACCCGTAAAATTAATCTACATGTCCCCAAATCACAACATTATACAATTTCTATCGTTCATTCAAAACATTTAATGAAGAAAATTTTATCAAAGACCTTCGAAATGTTCCATGGGACACTATTAAATTTTTTGAAGACCCAAATGACGCATTAGATGCATGGAATTATTTATTTATCGATATAGTAGACCAACATATTCCAATTAAAAAACATCGAGTAAAGCATAAAACTCAGCCACAGTGGCTAACGCCAGAAATAATTGATTCAATTAAAACAAGGGATAGATATACGGCTATTGGTGATGAAGATCAGTTCAAAATATGGCGAAACAAGGTGACATCTTTGATACGTAAATAAAAAAAAGTCTCGCTATGAAGCATTTCTTGAGGAAAACACTAATCATAATAGCATCTGGAAATATTTAAAGAAGTCGGTGCCAGCAAAACAACGAGCGCAAAATCTAACTTACAAATTAAAATTAACGATGTTTTATCAGAAAATTCAGAAGAGGTTTCAAATGCTTTTAATAATTTTTTGTACAAGTAGCCGATAGTATCAAAGAGCCTATATTTCCTTCAAATCACGAAAAATTAGCAGCATTTTGTAGGAGTAAAATTCCAAATAACGTTGATTTCAATATCCCATGCATAGAGTTAAATAAAGTTGAAAAGTTTCTTAAATCATTAGACACAACAAAGGCAACGGGAACGGGTAATATCGGGCCCCGTCTTCTGAAAATGGCAGCTTCGGAAATTGCAGAATCTATAACTTTTATTTGCAACTGCAGCATTCAAAAATCATTGTTTCCGGACACATGGAAAGATGCTAAAATTTCCCCACTTCACAAAAATGGACCATGCGATGACGTCAATAATTATAGACCAATATCTGTTCTTCCTGTATTATCTAAAATACTTGAAAAACTCGTTCATTTGTCATTGACGAGCTATCTTAATGAGCATAACCTTCTTCACCAAACTCAGTCTGGTTTTAGATCCGCCCACTCTTGTGATACGGCTCTAGTAAACATGATTGACAGGTGGCTCCAGTCTCTGGATAATAGTAAATTGGTCGGGGTAGTTTTGGTTGATTTTAAAAAGGCTTTTGATCTTGTAGACCATAATATTCTTGTTCAGAAACTAAAATTATATAACCTTAGTGAAAAAGCCTTAAATTGGTTTTCGTCATATTTAATGAATCGCACACAACGAGTATCAATAAATAATGTTTTATCAGAACATAGATCTGTCTTATATGGCGTGCCGCAGGGCTCAATACCTGGCCCGCTTTTGTTTTTAATGTTTATGAATGACCTTCCTCTATATACAAATGACGTTACAACAGACATGTATGCTGACGACACCACTTTATTTGATATTAACATTTCAAAAGAGGCTGTACAAACCAATCTTCAAAAGGCACTTTTGAATTTTGATGTCTGGTGCAAACACAACGGTATGGTGATAAATTCTTCCAAAACCAAAGTAATGCTTATAACCACCTCACAAAAACGAAGTAAATTAGACAATGATTCATTGCACTTGAACTATAAGGATGTAACTCTTCAGATGATCTCTTATGACAAAATATTAGGTGTTTATGTAGATAATAATCTCACATGGTCATACCATATAAATTTCGTAACCAAAAAAGTGTCTTCCTATTTGTGGCTTCTCTCTAAGATTAAGGAATATTTAACTATTGAAAACCGGGTCAAATTCTACAAATCGTATATTCAGCCCCATTTAGACTTTTGTAACATCGTATGGGGTAATACTTCGCAAAGAAATCTTTCAAAAATTTACAGACTACCGAAAAGGGCCTGCAGAATTATTCTTAACTATGGAATAGATGATATGGTTAATAGTTTTAATACAGTGAAGATATTAACAATCTATGAACGGATATTTTTGAGGAAGGCAAAATTTATGTATAAAGTTTATATCCAGGAAGCGCCTTTATACATTCGTAATATGTTCGAACCAACGGTCGTAAATAACGAAGCTCGAATTTTAAGGTCATCTTCAAATAACAATTTTGTGATTCCCAAACCAAATAAAGAATTATTCAAATTTAGCATATCATACTCCGGCACATTAATCTGGAATATCTTACCCGATTATATTAAAATGTCAAATAATGTGTCAACTTTCCATAATCGATGCATCAAGTGGATGAAATGTCAATAATGTTCTATGTCTCTTTTTTTCTCTCTCTCTCTCCCTTCTTCTTCGTTTGTATATATCGAGAACTTTTGCAAGCTCCTGGCCTGTGTGAAATCGTGTCTAGGTGGGGAAGTGTGTGTATTACATGCTTGAATTATGCGTGTCAATCTTATACACGCAGCTGCTAAGGAGCCGGAGCTCGTTCTTGCATTTCGTTTTTCGGTAAGGACGGGTTACGGAACGGCCTGTGTTTAGGTTGAAAATTGGTGATATTTTTCTTATTTGTGCTCAGGATACGGGTTGTGGGTGCTCGTTAGAAGCCACCTCATATATACTGAGGCCGTTTTGACGAGTACCCGCGGCACGTGTCTTTGGACGGGAATGAGAAGACTAATGTATGCCTATGTGAGCCTCAGTTGCCAGTGGGGTATGGAGGGTTATCCATTACACGCACTTGTGACCGTGATGGACTTCCCTTCTCTTGAGGAAAAGTGTAGCTGCAGGCCTATAAAGATAGACATTTTCACCTCTGACTTGGGGAGCTTGCTGCTTGCTGATCTGTGAGTGTATGACGTATTTTATATATTAATTATTTTTGTTGTTGTTGTGTAAATTGTTTATATTTGTTAAGTGGGCCTCAAAGAAGAGTAGCTTGTAGCTAATTGTGTCCCCCACTGTAAATAAAGTCTTTTATTATTATTATTATTATTATTATTATTATTATAACAATTTAACTACTCTACTTAAACTAGAAATTTGAAAGAAATATAAAACTTTAACTCATGTATGACTAGCGGTACTTTTTGGGTCATTGACAAACAGTGTGGCGCCAGATCAGATGCCGCACAACGCGGTGTCTGATCTCAGTCTACATTCTTTGCTTAACGTACTTACATTTATTAAACTTTCTACACACAAAACAAGCCTGATACCCATGGACATGGACCACTCCAAACTCAGCATTGTCATGTATGGGTTCACAATAACTGCTTGGATATTGTTTACAATGAATTTTAAGCATTATTAATTTCAATGGCCATACAATTTGCACAGTCAATAAAGGCTTTTAACGATTGCTTTTCTCCGACCATAAATCGTCTCTATCCGAGGAGTTTATGCTGATGTTTCTTACACTAGCATGGGCTGGTCAAATTATCTATGGTCTTATCTCACCAGTAGTGATCCTCCGCTGGACAGTTGGGTCATTTAACTAATATGCTTATAATTAAGTACCGGGTCTGTTAGACTTTCATTGGTTGAAATGCATTATTTAGTTATTTTTCAAGAAATATTCAGTTTCGACCCCCACCCATCCGGACTTGAAGAAATAGATGGGCTGCATGATGCTTCCACGCAGAGCGGAAACTGACTGCACATGAGTACTGGTAAACCGCTTAGAGGATCTAAGCCTGCCCAGGCAAAGCGCGTATAAACCCTATTGATTTCATTTTATCCCTTTTATAAATTCAATAATACATGAACACTCAGCTAAGATCCTCTTTTTATCAAATGACGTCATTGATAAGCAGTGGATAACCTCGTGTAATAAAAATCGTATGACCACATGTGAAATAACACTTTAGCAGGATTAAGCAACGCCAGGAACATTTCCATGTCAGCCATGCATTTTTTGTGGATTTTTTTTTGTCAAATTTAAGGGCGATGAAATCCAATTTAAAGTGGCCATATGATACACCGAATCTTACACGAGTGATCATTTCATATGAAAAGTATGAAACTCGCCAAAGGCTCGTTTATAAATTTCATATGAAATGACCACTCATGTAATATCCTATTTTTAACATACGGTTGTGTTATCGAATTAAATAAAGAAAAAAAATGCATCTGTGTGAGACCTATTTTTCATATGGAGTGGGGTCTACAAGAGAAGTTGGCCCCCGCCAATCGGGGCTTGAAGAAATATATGGGCTGCATGATGCTTCCACGCAGAGCTGAAACCGACCCGGACACGAGTACTGGTAAACCGCTTAGAGGATCTAAGCCTTCCCAGGCTAAGTGGTGCGAATCGGCCCGTCCATGATTATAAACTCTATTGGTTTCATTGAGCGGCAGGGTTTGAGATGTCATTTCATCTCAATGTCGGGTAAAAGTCCCACAAAATTGGAAGCAACGTTTCCAAAATGACCTTTACAGTGTTGACGGGGACGTTAACCCTAAAATTAAGCAAACAAAACAAGAGAAGTTATTGCACGGACTTGGTACTTGATAGTTTAAACGTATGTGTGAAAATATCGTCGCCTTTGATACTCGCACTACGTGAACATACTTCGTTCTTATTTATGCTCAAAACATAGTATCTCATGTGTCCTCACCCCACCAATTGGAGCTGGAAGAAATAGATTTAGACTGGACTGCTCAGAGCTGAAACCGACTGAATATTCGAGTTTTGGTAAACCGCGTAGAAGGTCAAAGCCTGTCCAGACATATTGGTACGAATCTGACCGAGCCTAAAACCCCTGCGGTTTCTTTGGTATTTAAAAGGTTCCACATAATCAGAAGCAACGTCTCCAAAATGACCTAAATAGTGTTGACTCGGACGTAGCACCTCAGCACAAACACGAATTAACAAAGATCTCAGATGCCCATCCAGGAGGTTCATATGAATACCCACGATCTATGTCTTACAGCAGCATGAATAAAAATATATAACCTTGCAAAACTCACTTTCCCTACATAAAGTGGGTTTGTGAGAGGGTTCAGTACGTGAACTGAATAAGGTTTACAAAACAAGTGTGAACAAGAGCATCATTTCTGGCTGCGTTATAGTTTTTTTGTTTGTTTGTTTGGTTTGAGGTTTAACGTCCCCGTCAACATTGTACAGGTCATTTTGGAGAGGCTGCTTCCAATTTTGTGGGAATTTTACCCGACGTTGAGCTGAAATGACATCTCAAGCCCTGTCGCCCATTGAAACCAATAGGGTTTATTAGCATGGACGATCCGCCTCGCACCGCGGTTCCTGGACAGGCTGTTTTATAGCTCTGAGGTTATCTGTTCCTGATATATCTGAAACATGGATTTGGAATGTCATCATATAACATTATGATGATGACGACGGCCATAACGGCCACGAGGACGACGATGATGATAGTGATGATGATATGAATATGCAAACTGTCATGTTGTAATTTGAAAATCCCGCTTTTCACAGCATGCAGCGACAATCTACGTTTATTAATCAGCAGGAAATAATAATGGAACGAAAAGCTAAAGAAAAAAGTAACGGAAAAAAGTCACAAGTTTGGGTAGGAAAGAAATAATGGATGAAAAGTCACATAATTGGTTTTTATCTTGTTTTCCTTAGAAATGTTGGTGCTAATCACAACCATTCACCATGTTAACAAGTCCCAGCAATGAACATCCCTCTAACCCCCATTTTATGAAGAGACTAGAAATGCGTCCATTGGACACAGATGCCCCCGAGTGAAAATATGCCTATGTTCGTATAAATCTATAGAAAGTTATTGACGGGTTTAAGTTTTGGATCCTTTTTTCACATTTGACCTCTAAGTATGACATTGACCTTGGCGGTAAGGACCTTGGTTTTGTGTCATGATGGCCAACATTTCTGCCAAGTAATTTCAAAATCCATCCAGAAATAAGAAAGTTATTGACTGCGTTTAAGTTCCGGACCCTTTTTGGACCTTTGACTTCCAAGTATGACCTTGACTTTGGACTGAGGTACGGACCTCGGTTTTGCATGTGACAAATCGTCTCATAATGGTTAACATTTCTACAAAGTAATTTCAAAATCCATCCATAAATAAGAAAGTTATTGACTTCGTATAAGTTTCGGACGGACGAACGGACAGGGGCAACGCTATATGCCCTCCCACCATACTTCGAAAGGCGGGAGCATAAAAAGTAGGGCTTACGGGGGTATTCGCATTTTTTTCATATTTTTGCTCCTCTTCGTGAAGCAATCTGATCTGGGTCCACACTGTAGGCAACAATTTCCAATTTAGGTTTTCTTGGTATCTTTAGGTCAAAGGGTTTGACACCGGGAAATGTCGGATTTGCAGGCGTTGTCGTTACTTTTATTTATTCATTATCTATTTATAAAATGGATAATTTCCTTTTTTTTCTATTTGTGACATTTTTTTACCTGTGACTTTATTTCCATTAGCCTTTTCCTGTGCCTTTCTTTCCTCCCACCCTCAGAAGGGACATTTCCTGTCCGATATTTACGAGGAGATTAAAACCAGAAAACTTGAGTAGACAGGAAAATTAAAACAACAACAAGAACAGAATGGAAGTTAAAACATCATTGTATGTTTGTGCTCACTCGTGTATTTGCTTTGGCTAAATGCTTTAGCCAAAACAAATGCATCAGGTTTATGAAAAAACAAAAAAACATTTTACATTGTAATATATAATTTAATGCCTTGATACAAAGGTCATCGTCTGCGTCGCGTGTTCGAGACGTTCGGAAGAGTCTTGTCTCCGCATGACCTCAGTTGTTGGTGGGACGTAAAACTCAAAATGCACAAAAGGTCGATTGATAGGAAAGAATTACATGTATAGCGTGGCACGTTTGCGGTAGAGTGTCAAAACCTCATCCACGCTCGTTATAAACACGATTACGAAACTGACACCTGCTATATCGACGATAATCATCACTAATCAGCCTGAACACAGCAAGGTCTACGTTCGCTATGCGCCTTATTGATAGTTTTTTTTTTCTTTTTTATTATTTATTTTTTTACTGTACTGAGATTGAACGTCCCCGTTAACTCTTTAAGGGTCATTTTGGAGACGTTGCTTCCAATGCTGTGGGACTTTTACCCGACAAAGCTCAAGCCCTGCCACCCAATGAAACCAAAAAGGCTAACATGCACTGGACGGTCTGACTCACACCGCTTTGCCTGGGCAGGCTTAGCAGCACCCATTGTTTCTTCGTGCACCTAGTGAGGACTCCGATCAGACAACGCAGATGTATAGGCTGATCTGTGCCTTTGCTGGATGTAATAAGTGTAGAAACTTCTTTGACAGGACTCTTGTATACTGTCTCCGAATACATAAAATAAAATACAAAAAAAAATAAATAAATAAATAAAAACAAAACAAAACAAAAAATAATAATAATATATAAATATATAAAACTACAAAAGAAAATTTAATTTGGCAAATAATGTTTGATTAAAATAAGATCATTTTTACAAGGTTATTCGATGCACAGGCAAGTTAATATGAGGTAGTAAAAACTGGTCACAGGAAAAAAAATCACTGAAAAAAAAGACGCCGAAAACAAATCACAAATAAAACATATATGTGAAGACTCTTATGGGTCTTAAAAGATGGAAAACTCCGTGGTCAGTCCTCGTTAGTCATTGTCAATATTTTGGATTCGAACTTATCAATCAATCAGAACCTCACATAACACATAACAGTCATATTTGCCTTATTTTCGGTTCAAAAACATAGATTAGAAGCCTGCGTGGTGTAGTGGTTACGCTACTCGCCTTGTAAACCAGGGACTGAAGGATCGATCCCGGGCTTCTCCAGACTTTCGGATGAGTCTTTAAACCGAGATCCCGTCTCCATATGACCTTATCTGATTTTGGGACGTAAAACTCTAACACTCACTCACTCAAAAACATAGATTGCACCACCCCATTGAGGCTGTCCTAACAACGACCCATAGTCTATATGTAGGCTCAAATAAGAAAGAATGTCAAAAGTTTCCATCACTTATGTTATATCTGCCATGAAAGATGACATTTTAGCCGTGGCACGGGCGTATTACAGAAAAGTGAAGACTGTAAGGGATCAACAAGGATGGAATACTCCTTTGCTTGTCGTTGTTCGCCGTTGTCAACACTTATTTTGAATCATGCTTTTCAGTTAGTTACTCACATAACACTAATAAAAACATTATTCAAATAAATTTTGTTACTTGTTTTTCCGAGACTGTTTTCCTACCCAAAACTGTATTTTTTTCCTTTGACTTTTTTTCCTACATTCGTAAAAACTACAATTGAACCATACATTTTACAGATTGCTGATGATTCTAACGAGCACCCGCAATCTACGTTTGCAGCCGAAATAATGAAAAATATCAAGTTTTTATAAATCAAAGCCCTGAAGCACTTGTATCTGAGTCTAGGTTGGAAAAGTAAAGTAAACTGTTAACATTTCCCTTAACATTAACAGTTTTACTTGTTTGATCTGAAGTTTAACTTCCCCGTCAAGACTAACTTTTACTATAATGTTATTAATCAAGTAATTTCGTATTGGCCCAGTTAGAGGTTCGAGGTCTGCTGTATTGGCCCGAGGCCGAAGGCCGAGGCCAATACAGCTGACCGAGGACCTGTAACTTGGCCAATTCAATATTACTTGATTAATGACAATTTTATTAATTGACGCAATTAAAAAAGATGATTTATGATTTTTGATCTCCGGTTAATATTGGTTAATCTGGTGTAATATGGGATAGTCAATTAATAAAGACCTGTATTGTAAGCTATTTGTATAGACCCTGATCCGATATCGCGTACTATAAGCAAACACTGTAGACAATGATCAGACATCGCGTTCAACGGCGTCTGATCAGTGTCTACACTGTTTGTCAAACACAACACTTGATTCCAGTCCAAATTCTATAGATAACACTCTGACGCAATACTCTGACCTCAACGCGGCTATTTTCTACAAAGGGGGAGTTCCAGCCTATAGTAAATTTCTATAGGGTTCTGCCCACGCACAGATTTCCACGATGTTGTTGCTTAATTAATGCCTGGTAAATTATTGTTCATTACTTAGCTGTTTCACTCTCAAATCTGTTTTCATTATAAATCTACAATGTTTTGTTTATTTCCACTTCCGAAAATAGGGGTACCCTCAAACAAGTGTATATATACACAACAGCTTCGTATGTTTGGAGTCATTTTGTTCTCAGGCATCTTTGTAGTCATTTGTGATTATTTTTGTATCATATTTGCTATTGTTCAGTTGAAGTTCCATAGACCATGATCAATTTCATATGGAGCAGACCCCAGATTTCACAACCATAAAATCTTTTGGAGTATGTTTGACTTTTGATTTCACATTGTTGCAGTTCTTGTCACCCAATCATTTTAATATGAAAATTGCCCATGTATAAGTAGACAATTTTGTCAAACTTTCTTGAAAATCTGAGACCGGTAACATACTGCATTTGAACATTGAATAGTAGTGGTCAGATTTTTTTTTTTTCAAACCATTTGTAGATATTTTCAGTCGAGAAATTGCTCACCAATATATATATATACATGCATATATGTATGTTTAAACCTTGATTGTGTAGTATGAGCTCATTTAATCAGCATTTGTATCAGTTATGGTACCCCGGGGAACACCAAAAACACAATTCATTTTGAGCGTTCATTATTAATTCAATCAGATTTTATTGAAAATATATTTCATTTCTTAACAGGCGTTTTTGCATTTAATGTAATCCTAAAGTAGAAGTAAAACAAAGATCAGGAATTGATACAATTAACTTACTCCACCCATAAAAGACACCAAAGGGAAAGAAATACAAACATTAAGCGACCAGACCATAATGGAAACCTAAACAAAGGAAGGCCATAAGGACAGTTACTTTCCCACAAAATGGCCATATGGCCATCCAAAATTAAAAGACACAAGTGATACACACAGTAAGTAACAAACAACAACATAAATAAATCGCCACAGAAGAGCCGCCTTGGAACGGTCAGTGGAAGATTTCCACTGGGGGGCTTAAATCGATTTTACGGTGGCCACAATCCTCGCCCTTACTTCCGTCGCGATTTAGACAAATACTTTGTTCAGTCCGCATGAAGGCCTCCTAACTCATCTGTGCAACATCTCCGTGAACACAAAAATCAAAGAACCACAGAGGTGAGACAACGGTGAGGACTCGACAGCAAAAAACCACTGAAATGCTGGAGCAAAAGAAAACCAACAGTTAGACTCCGATGAGCCCGACCAGAGACAGAGTATCAGGCACCAACCAACATTATCTCTCTAATTCTCAATAAGCCTTTACGTTGGAGCCGTCATAGAATCTGAGGCCTGACCCACCGGCCTGCAATTAAAGAGGGAAGCAAAGTTGCCAACCGTGATTGGGTTAACTACCATGCATGCAGTCTGTAATATAATATCCATGTTGTACCCAATCTTTTTATATCGAAGAATGATTTTACGAAATTGGGTGCTGAAGTCATTGCGGTTATATATTTTTCTGAATTTATATACTAAGTCACCATAAAATTCGGGTTCCGATAGACCTTGTTGCAGAAGAGATTTAAGTCCAATATTGAATTTTGAAATTAAATCAGAATGGCGTCTATAAAATTTTGAAAAGGCTTTGCGTAGTTTATGGTACCGATAACCCTGATTAAGGAGTTTAGCCGTTAATAATTTATTACGAGTGTTGAAGTCAGTTACATGACTACACACTCTAGCAAATCGAATTAATTGCGAAATATAAACGCCATAGGATGGCACACGAGGAACATCACCATCCAAAAAAGGAAAATTTACAATCTCAAAATCAAAGTCATCGCGTTTATCATAAATTTTGCACGAAACAAATCCATCTACAATAGATAGATGTAAATCCAAAAACGGGGCCTTAATATCAGAAGAATTTGCTTTATTTAACTGAAGTTCTAGGGGGTAAATCTGACTGATCAAACCATCAAAATAGGTATCATCAATATTTAAAGCCTGCTGAAGCTTATTATGACAAAGATTGTTGAAATGGCAAGTAAAATGGATGGTTCTATCGCTTGACTCTCTGAACTGATGCAGTCTATTTAAAAAGTTTGAAAAGTCTGATTGTCATACCTGAATGGTACAGCTTGCTTGAATGGCCAAGAGTAATGATGTTCTATTATGGTTCAGCCAGGTATGTCATAATACCACAGACAATATTTTCTGATCTTTTAGCTCACTGTATACACAGATTACTGTAGACAATATGGAGTCACAATTGTGTTAGCTCTTTTGTCACTCTAACAAAGCCCCCCCCCCCCCCCGCAAAATCTGGACCAAAGCACAAACAAATGTCGCCTGCTGTGCAAATCAGTGTCAGAAAGTTATATTCGTAAATATGATCTATTTATATTCTTAAATATGATCCAGAAAGCAACCAGTTATTTTTTGAGTAACATGAATTAGTATTATAGAGAAGACCAATCAGTTCAGCTTTCGAACTATTACAGATGAAGAAAAGAGCAAACGGTATATTTGCTATCAGTATTATGGAATACTGCAGCCAACTAAAGCCAACTGCAGATTTTGGTTCAGAAATATGCTAATAGTAAAACTAACAGCTGATTTACGCCATTTGCAAAAACAGATATATACAGAGCTAGAAAACTTAACACAGATGACAAATACTCAATACAGATGACTAAAAATGCGAATGGTATTACAACATCTAAATATAATATCAGCTATTAAATGCATTAGTTACAGCAACTTGCCTTACATCTATTTCATTTAGGGAAGTGTATACCAAATGCCAATTTTACAACTAGTTACAGTATAACTAGCTCTGCATTTATTTTGAAGACTAAGACATTGTAGCTTACACTTTTGCAGATGTTATAATGAACCTAGAAACAATGCAGAAAATAGTTTTCATGATCTTACAAAACCTTTGGTTGGGGAGCGGAGTGCGAGTCTCTTTGACCAATGTTGTTTGATTTGAGGTTTAACGTCCCCGTCAACACTGTAAATGTCATTTTGGAGACGTTGCTTCCAATTTTGTGGGACTTTTACCCGACATTGAGATGAAATGACATCTCAAGCCTTGTCGCCCAATAAAACCAATAGGGTTTATTAGCATGGACGGTCTGCCTCGCACCGCGGTTCCTGGACAGGCTTAGATCCTTTAAGCGGTTTACCAGTACTAGTGTGCGGGCCAGATTCAGCTCTGCGTGGAAGCATCATGCAGCCCATATATTTCTTCAAGCCCCTATGGGCGGGGGCGGCTCTTTGACCAAGTGATGTAAGAAAAAATTACCAACATATGGACCGATCAATCGCTAGAACAAGGAAAAATCAGTCTGTTCCTTCACAGTTAGCAATTTATTGGCTGCTGTTTTATTTTAAAGAAGAGAATGACAACAGCAAACATAATTAAAGAAAAAAAAAATAGGACTATGCAAGTAATTTATTAAGCAGATTCAATACGTCATTGCATATTACTGACATCAAGTGTCTTTTTATTGTGAGGTTTAAAAATATACAGAAAGACCAAATAAATCGGGGTAAAAAGTCCACCTTGTCTTATTCCTATTCTGCCAAAAGGTAATTCTTTTCAGGATTATCATTTTTACAAAACTGTCAAAACTAACATTCATCATGAACAGTGCATGAATGCATTTTATTTTTTCTCTTTCAAATGTTTGGATTGAACTGGTATACTTTGCTTATGTATGTTCTCATTTACTTTTGAAAAGTCAAACTAAAACACCTGACTGTAAACAGTATCATTGTGTGTGTGTGTGTGTGTGTGTGTGTGTGTGTGTGTGTGTGTGTGTGTGTGTGTGTGTGTGTGTGTGTGTGTGTTGGGGGGTGGGTGCCGGGTGGTGTGGGGAGGGGGGAGAGAGTTTTTATTACATAAATGCCTATGCTAAGCTTTGTATGATAATGTGGCACCAAATGGTCATTAAAACACAATAAAAATACACTTTAAGGAAATCTTGTCCCCTTATATTTGAACTGATTTTAGCACAAAAATAGACCTAAACCCATATCTAGCAATCAAAAACAATGTTACCGGTTTCTGACTTCTCTGAAATTTGTCTGCTATATAGAGGATATATGTGGCCTATTTTATATGCAATATCTTGGGGTGACAAGATCAGTAACACATCTAACACTAATGATGAAAATCTCATTGTTTATAAATTTTCATGACAAGTAGAAGAAATTTTGGAAATAAATTTATCAGAAAAATTAAAAGACATAGACACATTTACATTTTTTGTATTAGATTAATCCTTATAGAATTCTGTTGCCAATCAAAGCAACAAAATTTGAAAATCATCATACCTATTCATTTAAGACTGAAAAGTTCACAGGTTTGTATGACCTCTACAAGGGACTACCCCAGGGAGCTCCCCTGAGACCTATAGTAATTAATCAAATGAAACAAAGTTATATATATAGTTGATAGTCCTCAAGTAAACAACAATTGAGGTTTCAAGAAAATCTGTGCATGGGCAGATTTGGAACTCCCCCTTTGTGAAAGCCACGTGGACTTTAGCAAAGAAAACCTAATAGCCATTATAACTTTGGGTCGTTCGACAGACAATCGACCAAAATTGAATTTAATTGTTGAGATTTTGTTTGTTTGATTTGAGGTTTAACGTCCCCGTCAACACTGTAAAGGTCATTTTGAAGACGTTGCGTCCAATTTTGTGGTACTTTTACCCGACATTGAGATGAAATGAAACCCATAATGTTTCTAAGCATGGACGGTCCGACTCGCCTGGGCAGGCTTAGATCCTCTAAGCCGCTTACCAGTACTCGTGTTTTGCTTTGCCTGGGCAGGCTTAGATCCTCTAAGCGGTTTACCAGTACTCGATTGCGGGTCGGTTTCAGCTCTGCGTGGAAGCATCATGCAACCCATCTATTTCGTGAGGCCCGATGCTCACGGGCAGGATTAATTTTTGTGATACTATAGTATTCGCTTGCCTCGATAGCTCAGTCGGATGCACGTCTCACTGGTGATCATGAGGACGCGGGTTCGATACCTGCCGGGGTCGGCAACATTCCGAAAGTTTCGGTGAGATTGATCATGAAATCTATAGCGGATAGCCAACAGGACAGTTACTTTCCCACAGAATTGCTATTTTGAGCGTAGTGCGGCTAAATATGTGGTCCAACTGCGTTTGCTTTAAAATTCTTAGCGTAGCGTATACCTAGCCAAAACCTGTACGAAAAGAAACGCACTAAAACGGCAATACGTATAAAAACGTAAAAAGCAGTATAGCGCGTTAATACGCATAACGTTCGGTTTCCTACGCCTTAATATATTTGCTACGTTTTATTCTACGTTTATTACGTTTCAGTGGGTTTTGTAGTTATTGCTTGGTATCGCATCCCTATGAAACGGCGCAAAATTAATGTACATGTAGTAAAGCATAGCCCTCACTACGTGACAGTGAGACTGGAGCTTTACTCCGAACCACGTAATGTAGAGGCATACACGTTTACAAAATTCACGTGTGTATATATGGCACTAGAGAAGACGAATAGAAATAAGGATTTTTTTACTATAGGCTGGAACTCCCCCTTTGTAGTATAAAACCGGAAGGACCATCACATTTTTAGCCTTAGTACTGTTGGTTTTTGTAGATTTTGAGTGGGTGGGATATGTTTCAATAAATAAATACACGTGTTACCATTAAGCAACCAACTCTCGTTGTTTGCCGCCTTCGGCATCTCGTTGGTTGGTTGCTGTTATTAATAATTAACACTTTGTATAATGTCCAAGATTTCTCAAATGTTTCTAACTTGCTGTTTTAACTGTCTTGTACCTTTCAGTCTTATAATGATTCCTGATAATTGGTAGAGACTGGTTTAAGACAGGAGTACTTTCCTCCGTCCTCTTTCTATAGATCAAGAATTTTGCTTTGAGTATTAATTGATTGATTACTAAGTCGTAAAAAGTCGAGCCAAACAAAATAGCAATTTCCTTCCATTCATGACATATATGAATTCCTTTTGATCTTAAGGAGGCTTTGAACGTCTCCCTGCCCTACATCATAGTGTAGATTATATTTTCTTGTCCTTTGGGATCATTGATTCCATTGTGGAATTTTGAAAATATCTGAGGGTCACTGATGAGGCCTAATTGGCCGAAACTAGCTAGTCTGGCCCAGAAAACAAGTACACTCCATATTTTTCACTTCTGTGGTGTATTCCTTGCTTCCAAAGGATAACCCTTTTATAGAACATATTTGAATTCTGTCTGAAGTCTTCGGGCATTTCCGGAACATGTGTGACAAAGTTTCAAATGCGTTCTAACAGAAGGTGCATATGTAGTTATTCTTCACCTTCACTTAAGTAAGTAGACGATTCGGAGTAAAAATTCTATGAAAGACCCTTTCTTGAAATCATAAAAGTGTCGAGTCTCTAGTACCTTTAAATAAAAGTTTGATTAACCTTTGCCCATTACCCATTACGAAAACACGCCTATACAAATACATTGCCACCTTTATCGCCGAAAAAAATGAAGATTTTAAGATGAAAAATTACGATATTTTTCTTATTTCTGCTCAAAATATCGATTGTTGGTACTCGTTAGAACCGCCTCATCCAGGCGGTTCTAACTAGTACCCACAATCTATATTTTAGAGCAGAAACAAGAAAAATAAGGTTTACCCTTGCAAACCCCAGTTTTACTATATATAAGTGGGTTCGAGGGGTCAAATTATATATGCGTGTTTTCGTAATGCAATCCGGTACGCCTCAGAAGTCAACAATTTGTTCCCACTTTCGAACAGTACCTGGGATATGTTGGTGAATTAAACTGCCATATACAATTCTAAATCCACGGTTGTTTTTGATTACAGAATAAAGTAAAGGAGAAATACCTGGTTGATGACATTTTGTAGGGAAGCGTTGGATATGCAATCTTGCTAAATACGTCGTACATGCTGCAATGATTCCTTGAAAAGTAAGAAAATTTGTGTTGGTGTTGTACCGCTCTTGAAATTCCCTTTATGAGAAAAATTTCCATTTGTATCTAACAAATCACCAATAAAAAGTACACCATGTTCACTCCATTGTCGTAAAAAACATTGTTTCCTTTCGACCCCGGAAACTAAATCGGAAAGATAAATAGAACTTATAAAACTTAGAAAAAGCTTTACGTAATTTATGAAACCCCTCACCCTGATTACGAAGTTTGGCAATTATCAATTTATTACAAGTGTTGAAGTCAGTCACACGACTAGAAATACCGGCAAATCGAATAAATTGCGAAATATAAACACCGTAGGATTCCGCACGTGGAATATCTTCATCCAGGAAAAGGGAAATTCACAATCTCAAAACCAAAGTCATCGCGTTAATAATATTTTTTCCAAGAACCAAATCCATAAACAATAAATAAATATAAACCCAAAAACGCAACGTCGATATCAGAAGAATTTGCTTTATTTGACTGTAGTTCTGGGGATAAAATCAACTGATCAAACCATCGAAGTTGGTACTATTAATATTGAATGAATCATCCAAATTTCTTGAAGTCGAGTTGAACGCTTCAATGATTTCAGATTTGTTTTCAACGGAAAGGAATATCATGAAAACTCTTTTATAACAAAACATGAAACACAAGGGGTGCGCTATTCGTACCCATCGGAATACCCACAATATGTCTGAAGAATATAGTATCAAATCTTACAATATTGTCAAGTAGAAGGGTAAGAGCTTCTGGCATGACCATAATGTGTATTTTTATTCTCTCTTCAGAAGTGTAAAAAAAATTCTTACATAATATGCAAGATAGAGGGAATCTTCTCTGTGAAATGTCCATTCAATTAAATCATTAAGGTTATCTTTTATTAGATTATGAGGAAGTGACGTGTAAACCGTGGAAAAATAGCAAGTTGACAGACTAAAATCACGAAAATGTCTGGTTGTCTTTTCTGTTCTTTTTTTAAACTTCATTAGATTTTTATAGCCCAAAACAGAGTTCTAACTGACATTTAAACGACTTTGTCGTTATATTTAATTATATGTTTTGTTACGTCAGTAAAGCATAAAGTTAATAATTTAGAAAGTTAAGGGGTGATTCAAGAGCTTGAATTTGCAATAAACCGTGCTTTGTTTGGCCATTTATGAAGCTTAGGTAACCAATATTAAGTGTGGAGTCAAACAACGACGGCACTGTTAGCGGCTTTGTGTGCCGGGGCCAAATTATATGTCTTACGAAATTCTTGAATACCTAGTTTAAGGTGACGTAAAGACGTCGTAAGTTTAGGAGATTATATGTTAGTATTTGAGAATGGAAAAATGCGTTTGTTCAGTAGTTTCAAAATGCTTAGTTTCCATTCTTTAAGGCTTTATGCTCTACATACCTTCGCTTACACCATCGATTACCAAATTCATTCAAGGCAGCAGCGATTTCTTCTCAACACTTATTGAAATCAATAGGAGAAAAAATCGGTATTTCGGTCCTTTAGAAATCATATTGCATATCCTAGAATCAGGAATAATTTTTAAATTGCCAGTAATTAAATAACCAGCAGCAGGAATGCAATACGCTTGGGTCTTTACAATCTCAGTTATCAGGAATGTTAGTATCAATATCAAGATCTGAAACAAGAAGTTAGTTGTATTTATAGCAAATTATTGGTGTTTCAATATTTTAAAAACATGTAGGAATGGACTTAAATCACCAAACTGTCCGGGAGGATACTGGGCAACTCTTTAAAATCCATACCTCTATTAAGGAAAGTTATTTTGATGTAATGACGTTTGTGATTGATTTCAAAATCGATATTAGGGCGAAGAGCATAATAGAAGTGAAGGCAGTTATCGATACAATTAATCCACAGCTTCCATCAGAGACACCAAAGGGAAAGAAACACGAACATGAAACAACTTAACCCTAATGGAAACATCAACAGCAGAAAGCCAAAAGGACAGTTTCTTTGACACAAAATGGTCAATTGTCTATCAAAAACAAATTAATACAAGCGACACACACACTCACAACAAAAACGAACCGCGACAGAAGAACCGCCTTGTAACGGTCAGTGAAACGAGTTCCACTGGGGGAGAGGGCTTCAATCGATTTTACGTGGCCACAATCCTCGTCCTTACTTCCGTCGCGATTTAGACAAATAATTTTACGTGGCCACAATCCTCCAATCATGTTAAGTTTGATGTAGCTCTAATTAAAAGAGCTGCATCATATGACTGATTAGAACTAGTGTAGATTTTAATTCGCATCGATGTCCAGAATATGTAATACAGAAGCGCCGTGATTTATGCACAGTTACTTCCGCTTAGTATTGTTTCATTTAAAAGAGCGTAATTTATAGTTGCCGTTTTTCCTGATGCCGTGAGATCTTGCTTTACGTTTCTGACATTCCAACACCGCGAATGATGCAATGTATGACCATGCCCACTTTATGTAGGGAATAATGGAATCTTATTTTCCTTAAAACATTGATAGTGTGTACTCGTTTAAACCGTCTCAATGAAACGTTCCAAACGATTTGCCAAAATCTTTGTTTGGCACACAAATCGGGAAGATGTCGAAACTGATAATCTGTAAAAGTGCTAATTTTATAAAAAGGAAAGTAACCATTGAAGCGCATGGGTGTACATCATATGGCTGTGGTATTCTAACTGGTGAACTTCTGAACTGTGTAATAAGGGCCATAATAGAAGTGGAGGCAATGGTCAGTAATCGATACAATTAACCCACAGCTCCCTTCAAAGACATAAAAGGGAAAGAAACACAAACACGAAATTACAGACCCTAATGGAAACATAAAAAGCGGAAAGCCAAAAGGACAGTTACTTTCCCACAAAATGGCCAATAGGCTATCTGAAATCCTGGAACAAAAGAAAACCAACGGCTAGACTCCGATGGGCCCAACCTGAGACAGAGCATCAGGTACCAACCAACATAAGCCTTTGCGCTGGAACCGTCATAGAATCTGAGGCCTGACCCACCTGCGTGCAATTAAAGACGGAAGCAAAGTTGTAAACCGTGAATGGGTTAACTACCATGCATGCAGTCTGTCGTATAACATTTATGTTGTACCCAATCTTTTTATATCGACGATTGATTTTACGAAATTGGGTTATGAAAAGTAGAAGTAAAACAAAGATCAGGAATTGGTATAATTAACTTACTCCACCCATAAAAGACACCAAAGGGAAAGAAATACAAACATTAAGCGACCAGACCATAATGGAAACCTAAACAAAGGAAGGCCATAAGGACAGTTACTTTCCCACAAAATGGCCATATGGCCATCCAAAATTAAAAGACACAAGTGATACACACAGTAAGTAACAAACAACAACATAAACAAGGCAACGCAAGCGTAGCATCCCCTCGCAACTGCATACCATTCATTAACATGAAAATCCAATCTGAATATGTTAGACAAATTAGACATAATAGATTACCTTTGACTTCGCCCCTGCTAATCGGGGCTTGAAGAAGTATGGGCAAGATGCTTCATTGCAGAACTGAATCCGACCGCACATGAGTACTGGTCAACCCCTTATAGGATCTAATCCTGCCCAGGTTAAGCGGTACGAGTTGGACCGTCCATGATTATAAACCCAATTGGTTTTATTGGGTCAAAGGAACTGAGGTGTCATTTCATCTCAATGATGGGTAAAGTCTCACAAAATTGGATGCAACGTCTCCAAAATAACCTATTGTTGACCGGGACATTTAACCTCAAATCAAACAAACCTTTGAATACAAAGCAATGGTGTTAAGCTCTTACCGTAGACATTTGGAAGAACTTTTAACAGGCAAATGACATGCTTTTGTGTTGTTAATTATGATGACACACCCGTGTGACATATTGGAATCTTTCATATTTCCAAAACTGTTATTTTCCTATGATTTTTAATTCATTTTGTTATTTTCGACTTTAAACAGAGATTGTGAATGCTCATTATAATCAACTTATTGATGTGGTTCTAATCAGTACCAACAACCTATGTCTTGAAACAGAAATAACAAGTCCATTGTGACCTTGACCTTTGACCCCTGACCTTGAAATTCAATAGGGTTCATCCTCTGTACATGGCGAACATTTGTGGAAGGTTTGGTGTTTCTACGATGAATACTGTGTCGTCTATCCTGCTCACAAGGTTTTCAAGGTCAAGTCCATTGTGACCTTGACCTTTGACCCCTGACCTTGAAATTCAATAGGGTTCATCCTCAGTACATGGTGAACATTTGTGGAAGGTTTGATGCTTCTACGATGAATACTGTGTCGTCTATCCTGCTCACAAGGTTTTCAAGGTCAAGTCCATTGTGACCTTGACCTTTGACCCCTGACCTTGAAATTCAATAGGGTTCATCCTCTGTACATGGTGAACATTTGTGGAAGGTTTGATGCTTCTACGATGAATACTGTGTCTTCTATCCTGCTCACAAGGTTTTCAAGGTCAAGTCCATTGTGACCTTGACCTTTGACCCCTGACCTTGAAATTCAATAGGGTTCATCCTCTGTTCATGGTGTACATTTGTGGAAGGTTTGATGCTTCTACGATGAATACTGTGTCTTCTATTCTGCTCACAAGGTTTCCAAGGTCAAGTCCATTGTGACCTTGACCTTTGACCCTGACCTTGAAATTCAATAGGGTTCATCCTCTGTAAACATTTGTGGAAGGTTTGATGCTTCTACGATGAATACTGTGTCTTCTATCCTGCTCACAAGGTTCCGGACAGACACACACACAGACACACACACTAACACACGGACGCACGGCACCGATGCTATATCCCCATTCGCAACGTTGTTGCGAGGGGATAATAAATCGCCACAGAAGAGCCGCCTTGGAACGGTCAGTGGAAGATTTCCACTGGGGGGCTTAAATCGATTTTACGTGGCCACAATCCTCGCCCTTACTTCCGTCGCGATTTAGACAAATAATTTGTTTAGTCCGCATGAAGGCCTCCTAACTCATCAGTGCAACATCTCCGTGAACACAAAATTCAAAGAACCACAGAGGTGAGACAACGGTGAGGACTCGACAGCAAGAAACCACTGAAATGCTGGAGCAAAACAAAACCAACAGTTAGACTCCGATGAGCCCGACCAGAGACAGAGCATCAGGCACCAACCAACATTATCTCTCTAATTCTGAATAAGCCTTTACGTTGGAGCCGTCATAGAATCTGAGGCCTGACCCACCGGCGTGCAATTAAAGAGGGAAGCAAAGTTGCCAACCGTGATTGGGTTAACTACCATGCATGCAGTCTGTCGTATAATATCCATGTTGTACCCAATCTTTTTATATCGAAGAATGATTTTACGAAATTGGGTGCTGAAGTCATTGCGGTTATATATTTTTCTGAATTTATATACTAAGTCACCATAAAATTCGGGTTCCGATAGACCTTGTTGCAGAAGAGATTTAAGTCCAATATTGAATTTTGAAATTAAATCAGAATGGCGTCTATAAAATTTTGAAAAGGCTTTGCGTAGTTTATGGTACCGATAACCCTGATTAAGGAGTTTAGCCGTTAATAATTTATTACGAGTGTTGAAGTCAGTTACATGACTACACACTCTAGCAAATCGAATTAATTGCGAAATATAAACGCCATAAGATGGCGCACGAGGAACATCACCATCCAAAAAAGGAAAATTTACAATCTCAAAATCAAAGTCATCGCGTTTATCATAAATTTTGCACGAAACAAATCCATCTACAATAGATAGATGTAAATCCAAAAACGGGGCCTCAGTATCAGAAGAGTTTGCTTTATTTAACTGAAGTTCTAGGGGGTAAATCTGACTGATCAAACCATCAAAATAGGTATTATCAATATTTAATAAATCATCTAAATATCTAGAAGTAGAGCTAAAAGCTTCAATAATTTCAGATTGGTTATCAATGGAAAGCGACAAAATGAAGTCTCTTTCATAACAATACAAGAACAGATCAGCCACAAGAGGTGCGCAATTAGTACCCATCGGAATACCCACAATTTGTCTAAATAACTTAGTACCGAATCTAATATAAATATTGTCAAGTAGAAAGGTGAGGACATCACACACTTTCTGACATGACCAAAGTGTATAATTCTTATGCTCTTTAGAAGTGAAAAATGCATTTCTGACATTACATGCAAGATAGAGAGAATCTTCTCTGTGAAAAGCCCATTCAATTAAATCATTAAGCTTTTCTGTTATAAGATTATGAGGAAGTGTAGTCTAAAGAGTGGAAAAATCGTAGGTAGACAGACTAGAAGCACGAAAATGTCTAGATTTCAATTTATTTAAAACTTCATTCGAATTTTTTATAGACCAAAACAGATTTCTTCCTGATCTTTCAAAGACTTTATCACAATATTTAATTACATGCGTTTTAATAGCAGTAAGACAGGAAGTTAATAATTTAGAAAGTTCAGTGGTAGTGCAAGAGCTAGAATTTGCAATAAACCGTGCTTTGTAAGGTTTTTTATGAAGTTTTGGTAACCAGTATAGCGTAGGAAGCTTGTCTTGGCCTTCGTTAACACACACAGCAAACTTGGTGGCTGAAAGACAAACATGTTTATCTACTATAGCTCTCTCTTCAGCTAAAGGCTGAAGTTCATAGGCCTAAGTACCACCAAGCTCCTGCTTAAGCATAGTGGAGCCGTCACATATGAAGTCATATCGGTTATATATTTTTCTGAATTTATATACTAAGTCACCATAAAATACGGGTTCCGATAGACCTTGTTGCAGAAGAGATTTAAGTCCATATTGAATTTTGAAATTAAATCGGAACGACATATATAAAATTTTGAAAAGGCTTTGCGTGGTTTATGGTACCGATAACCCAGATTAAGAAGTTTAGCCGATAACAATTTATTACGAGTGTTAAAGTCAGTTACACTCTGGCAAATCGAATTAATTGCAAAATATAACCGCCATAGGATGGCGCACGAGGAACACCACTATCCAAAAAAAAAAGGAAAATTTACAATCTCAAAATCAAAATCATCTCGTTCATCATAAAGTTTGCAAGAAACAAACCCATCTACAATAGATAGATGTAAATCCAAAAACGAGGCCTCGGTATCAGAAGAATTTGCTTTATTTAACTGAAGTTCTGGGGGTAAATTTGACAGATCAAACCATCGAAATAGGTATTATCTATATTTAATAAACCATCCAATTATCTAGAAGTGGTGCTAAAAGCTTCAACTGCACTGTCACTATCACTGGTCGTCCCGACGCGATACTTTCGTTGTCGTTTTATTTGTTTTTATTCTATACTGTTCCATTTTAAATGCTTTCATTTTATACACCTGTGTGTCCAATGTTTTTACATTTTGTAGTTCAGTAAAAGTAAATCAGTTGCGATATGTTTTGGAAATAGCTGCCAACTCGGCATGTCGCAAGCCTGTGATTTAATTAAGAAATAGATCAGCTCTATATGTGATTTGTTGAGTAATAAATCACAGTTTGGAGGTCAGTTGTAAAGTAGATCAAATCACAAGCGCGTAGAGCGCGTGATTTGTCTACTTACAATTGACCGACAGAAACTGTGGAGGTCAGTTGTAAAGTAGATAAAATCACGAGCGCGTAGCGCGCGTAATTTGTCTACTTACAATTGACCGACAAACTGTGATTTATTACTCAACAAATCACAAACTAGAGCTGATCTATTTCGGTTCTAACAGGCTGAAAATCGGCAATAATGCTGTTGTTTCCTTCAAAATCTCACAACTTTTCGCAGTTGTTAGAAGAAATCGACTGAAACACATGCATTTGTATCCTTTTCTAACGTTTTCGATGCGATAATATGACGTTACACCGTCTAACGCAAGGAAATCGACTAGTTACGTCATAAATTGGCAGTTTTAATGACGTCACTCGTCACGCTCTTCCTTGCTGTGATTTATTGTAGAACCAGTGCTTCAGCTGAAGTGCACGACCCGCCGGATGCTTTTAGCTTTACGAGTGTTACCATATATGGGTATGGCGGCCATTTTGGTCATGTGACCTGGACCTTTAACGGTTCCCCCAATAATGCGCCTTATCGTAAGGAGCAAAAATATATCTTATACTTTAGTACTGTATTCTTAATCGTTTGGAGGATAAAATGCATTCTTACTTTTCCAATACAAAAGCATATGTGTCAAAGTTTGACCTAGGCACAAAGAATGCCAAGGTCAACCCAGGGTCACCATTTTAGCACTTTATGATGGACCTACGTCCCAGATGCTATTTATCAAGTTTCGTGGAAATCTACCCAGTGGTTCTGGAGACTATTTTTGAAGGGTTTTTAGCACATATTGCCTGGCGGCCATTTTGGTCATGTGACCTGGACCCCATGAGCAAATGTTGGTTTTACCCATCCCATAGAGGTTCCATATGAAATTTGACTTCAATCGGCCCAACGGTTTCCCAGCAGAAGCAGTTCGAAAATTTTCACATTTTTCGCCTCGGCGAGGCTATACTAAATGGAATGTAATATTTGGCAAGTTCTTTGGTTAGATCTCATTGATATCTATCAGTATGCCAAAAATTATTTAAATATTCCAATGGGTTAAGTCACTATCACCAATTTTCACAAACGGGTTACGGACGGACAGACAGACTGACAGAATGACACGGTGATTTTAGTGCACTCTTAGAAAATCAACCGACTTCAGTCGGTCGCTTTTTCTGCGGGTCGTGCAATAAAACACAGTTATTTCCCATTGCCTACATAGGCGCGCTGTGTTAGAATAGTTTGTAAAGATATGATTGTCCACCTTTCCCTTTGATGTTTAAGATAGGCTTTGGGTTCTGCTTCGATCATTTCCCGAAGGTTCTTTACTCATTTAAGTTTAACAAAACGTTATCCGTTATTAATTACAGATCTTGCCAATGTCGTGTATGAAAATGACAACTGAAGAAACCAAAATCTTTTTGCTACTTCTACTGATGAATGTGACAAGCCAGCAGTTTCAGACGACAAGCTTGACAAGTAATTTCACTAGACAGTTCTGTCCGTACACAGACTTTAGTGGCGCAAATGCATCAAAGATACTAAAAAGTCAGAAATACTTGCCATGTTGCAGTCAATGTTCCTGCAATAATGAATGTTGGCAAACCATGAATTGCTGTCCAGATAAAGAAATCAACCATAACAAAGTTTCCAACTTGACATGCAAAAGTGTCCTTGTAAAACGTTCTTCAAAAGAAAGTCCAGGAACCTCAAAGAGGTACCTTGTCACAGACAAGTGTCCGCACAATGAAACGGCCAAAACGCTCCGGGATAAATGTGCCGGACAGAACCAAACTGTACTGGAGGATATTGTGTGGGTGTCTGATCCAACATCTGGGAACATATTTCAGAACCATCATTGTGCAGCTTGCCACGGTGTCAACAAGTGGGAGCGTTGGAGAATTGAAACACGCTGCCCGGAGATGCTTAGGGCAACTTTCGATAATCTGTCAGAAGTAATTTATTCTGCTGATTGTAGTATATTTATAGAGCCTCCACACCATAAACATGCATTTCAAGATACATTTAGATGTGACCATGCTGAAATTTCAACCTGCAATCAAACGGGTTCATGGATTGTCTATGACAAGGATATTGCCGAAGCTTGTGAATTCTACAATTTACCCTTTTATCAGATTGCATTCTACCGTGTTGTTACGTACAAAAACGTATTCTGCTACAATTGTAACCCAATGCATGAGCATACTGCACACGACATTTGCCCACAAATGGTACTTCGTCCGAAATCGACCGACAACCCGTTTAGTGCTTTGATTGATTTTTATGAAACAGAAGCTGAGAAGACCACCAACAACCACTGTGCAAATGATGGGATGTATGACAAATATACGGTAAGAATCCATTAAGAATATGCATGCTTTCTCTACACGTGGCCCTATTTCTGCTGAAATGTTGCGAAATTTGTACTATCTCTACTAGAGACATTGATTACAGTGGTTCATATATTTGCCTCATTAAGACAGTTCAAAGGAGTACCACCGATTCTCAGATATCAGTAAACCCTTAGTTGTTACAAATATTTAAATCTTGAAAAACACGACGAGAAAAAGATCTTAACTACTTCACCTGTTGCCATTGTCCTATTTATTGTCAAAGTTTGTTTTGTCCCTTAAATATTACCATCATGTGAGTTGACCCAATAATACTTACCCATATATTTTGATTTAGCTTGGCATTAATTTTAGAATATTTGCACTTTCAACTTTTGAAACATGAGAAGAAAATCGATGGTACTAAAGCGTAGGTTAGTTTTCAAGATACAAGGTCACGCAAGTATGGGCATTAGGCTCTATTACGAAAACATGCCTATTCAAATACATTGTAAATTTTACCGCGGAAAAACAAACGAACGTTTTCAAATACAAAATTTAGATATTTTTCTTATTTCTGCACAAAACATATATGGTAGGGTACCTACAATCTATGTGTTAGAACATAAATAAGAAAAATAAGGTTTACCCTCGTAAACCCCAGTTTTACTGTATAAAAGTGGGGTTAGAGGGGTCAGAGAATTATATAGGCATGTTTTCGTGATAATTTTGAGTGTTAAAACAGACGAATGTGGAACAGACATTTCATTTCCCGATAACTGATATCTCATTCCATTATGATAACACACCCGTGCGGCATAGTGTAGTTTTACACATCTCCAAAATTGTTACCTTTCTGTGAAAATTCGTGATATTGTCTTATTCATACCTCAACCATAGGCTGTGGGTGCTCGTCAGAACCGCATTATTGAACAAAGTTTAGCAAAAATAATGTATACCTCCGCAAACCCCAGTTTCTTCTATATAAACTTTGGTTTAGGGGGTGATCATTTCATGGACTTGCTCACGTGATGCACTGAGCAACAGAAAAGTTTGATAATCACTGATCTTTCTGAAAAGAATCTTCATAACATTACGCTAACACACCCGTGCGACAAAGTGCATTTTTCACATCTCCAAAATGGCTACTTTTCTGACGAAAATCGATGATATTTTTCTTATTTATACAGCAAACATAGGATGTGGGTGCTCGTTAGAAATGAGGCGGTTCTAACGAGTACCCACAACCTATGTCTTGGAGTAAAAATAAGAAAAATAATGTTTACCCCCGTAAACCCCATTTTCTCTATAAAAAGTGGGGTGTAAGGGGTGTTCATTTCGCGGACTTGTTCACGTGATGATTGTACTCATAATGAGAAACTGCCAAAGCTAGGCACAAGAAATAATGAAAATAAAATAGCAATGTCATGTCAAAGAAATCATCCACTGATGTTATACCTATTTTACTACAAACAGTTTATTAACAAAATCTGTTCTGCGAAAAAAGGAATCAACTGTGGATGCCCCATTCTGAAATGGAAGGTCATGTGTTTTTACTCCGGTTTTCGCTGACCTGGTCGACCCAGTGTCAGGATAATGTGACTGGGTGTGGTATCATGTAATGTGTCTGGAACATGATACTTCAGTGAGCAAGCACTATAAAAGTGAGCATTGAGCTCCCTGTCGCAACCAGACACCGTCGTGATATGACTGAAAAATTGTTGAAAGCGACGTTAAATCCGAATTCACACATACACTGGTCGGGCCCACTGGATTCTAACTGTTGGTTTTATTTTGCCCCAGGATTTCAGTTATTTCATGCTGTCGAGTCCTCATCTTTGTAAACCACGATAAAAGCAAGGGCGAGGATTGTTGCCTTCAAACCAAACAGTAAAAATATTTGTACCTACCGTTTCAAGGCGGTTATTCTTTTGTGTTTTATTATTGTTTAATGTTTGCATGTATGTTTGATTTGATGTTTAACGTCCCCGTCAACACTGTTAATTCATTTTGGAGACGTTGCTTCAAATTTTGTGGGACTTTTCCCGACATTGAGATGAAATGACTTCTCAGGCCCTGTCGCCCAATAAAACCAATCGGGTTTATAAGCACGGACGGTCCGACCCGCATCGCTTGGCTGGACAGGCTTAGATCCCCTAAACGGTTCACCAGTACTCGTGTGCGGCCGGTTTCACTTCTGCTTGGAAGCATCATGCAGCCCATCTATTTCTTCAAGCGCCGATGGCCGGGGGCTGTGCATGTATGTATTGCCAATGTCTGTTATTTTGGATAGCCGTTTGGCCCTTTGTGGGAAAGTAATTGTCTTTTTGGCTTTCCGCTTGTGACATTTTCATTAATAATAATAATAATAATATAAAAATAATGATAATAATATTATAATGATAATATAATCACTTTATTTCAAGAGGATAACATATTTGGCACCAGTGCTAATCATTGTAACATTTATTTGAGCATGTATGCGTTGTGGATAAAATTTTCTGCACCTAACGATATAAACGGAAGTTAAAACATATTCACAAATATGTACATTAAATGCTAGAAGGACAGTAACTGTCAAGGCTGGGGCGATGGGCGCGTGGAGGAAACCAATGTCCAAACGGTACGCCCCCTACTCCCATATTAGTTTGATAGTCCCTAAATCGCAGACGTAGTTATGGATTTTTTTTTACTGTAAAACGTAACGTTAGCACTTTACTCCACGTGTCGCAGGCTTGTCCATTCGAGTAAGCTTAAGCAAAAAGCCCGATGCGTGGGAGTTGGGTCACACGTATAGAGGCATTGGAAAATGACGAAAGAGTGGACGTGAGAGAATAAGGCGGTCCCCGATAATTTGCGCCAGTCAAGGTGATTGAGTGGGGGTGTTTGTTGGTTGGGGTCTGTTGCTCTGGTTGTGCCCATCGGAGCCTAACTGTTGGTTTGCTTTTGCTCCAGCATTTCAATGGTTTCTTGCTGTCGTGTCCTCACCGTTGTTTCATCTCTGTGGTTCTTTGATTTTTGTGTTCTCGGAGATGCTGCACTGAGGAGTTAGCCCCCCATGCTGACTGAACAAATTATTTGCCTAAATCGCGACGGGAGTTAGGGCGAGGTTTGCAGTTGCGTTAAATCGATTTAAGCACCCCACCCCCACCCCAGTGGAAATCGTTTCACTGACCGTTCCAAGGTGTTTTTGCTGGTGTTTGTCTTTGAGTGTTTGTTTCGCTTATATTATTTTGTTTTGTATAGCTAGTTGGCCATATTGCATGAAAGTAACTGTCCTTTTGACTTTCCGCTATTGACGGCCCCCGCCCATCGGGGCTCTAAGAAAAAGATGGGCTGCATGATGTTTCCAAGCAGAGCTGAAACCGACCGCACACCTGGATTACTGTTAAACCGCTTAGAGGATCTAAGCCTATCCATGCAAAGCGGTGCGAGTCGGACCTTCCATGTTTGAGATGTCATTTCATCTCGATGTCGGGTAAAAATCCCACAAAATTGGAAGTAAAGACTCCAAAGTGACCTATGCAGTGTTGACGGGGACGTTAGACCTCAAATCAAACCAGCCTCGATAGCGCGGTGGTTAACGCGTTCGACTCATGATCGAGAGGTTGTGCGTTCGAATCCGGCACCCGCTATCGAGGTGTGTTCGTGGGCAAGACACGTAATGACACTGCCTCACATCACCCAGGTGTAAATGGGTAGCAGTGGTGTAATAGTCACTGTCTCTCTCTCGCGCGCGTGAAAACATCCGGAATGAGTGTTCAAGAGCGATTAAATAAGCTTGAAGCTTCAATCGCAATCGAACTAAAATAAATTAGTATAAACTAAATCAAACAAAATTTCCGCTATTGATGTTTTCATTAGGGTCTAATGTGTTTCTTTCCCTTTAGTGCCACTGCTGAGAGCTGTGGGTAAATTGTATCGATCACTGATCATTGCCTTCACTTCTATAAGTGGTTTATAGCTGTGGTATGACACAATATTTTTCAACAAAAATCGCAAATTGGAAGAATATAAGAATTATCATATAATTTGTTGGATTCTTAGTTTATGTATTTTTAAAAGAGTTTCATAAATGTAAGTTTACGGCTGACGTTTTTGCAAACCTGACTTATGTGTCCTTGCCATGTTAAGTTGCTGTCAATCGTAACGCCCATGTGTTTTTGCGAGTTGACTATTTCAACCGCTTGCCCATTCACTGGAATAGAAATAAACTTGCAAAATGTAAAATATAACAAAAATTAACAACCAAATCCGCTAAGATACATTTCCCACCTGACAAGTCAATCTTAGTTTTATGTTTCACCCAGACGGACCACGTAGTAGATCTTTCAGAAGATTTTATATCAAAAAACACATTGCATATAACACGAAATAACTTAACTTTCACATTTGTGTTCAACAGTTTTCTTCATAAGCCTAGGTTCGCAAATCATAATCAAATGCTCGGCTGAAATCGTTAAAACGTACAGGTTTTTTTTTTATAATTATTATTTGAGAGTTGATGACAAAATACTGTCGGAACATTAAACACCCGTGCGATAGTGCAATTTTTACATCTCCAAAATGGCTACTTTTCTGACGAAAATCTGTGATATTGTTCTTATTTATTCTGTAAACATAGGTTGTGGGTGCTCGTCTAACGAGTACCCACAACCTATGTCTTGGGGCAGAAATAAGAAAAATATTGTATACCCCTATAAACCCCAGTTTTCTCTATATAAACTGGGTTTTAGTGGGGTGTTCATTTCACGGATTTGGTCACGTGATGAGTAGTATATATTTTTCTAAAACAGTCTGATTTAGCAATAAATCTCATCATATAAACACGTCTGTATAGTTAACACTCCTGAAACCCCCGCCATTTCGAATACAGATCCGTGTTACATCGTGCATTTTTCTGTCTCCAAAATGTTTCTCCTGATGAACTTACGAAAACAGATCCGTGTGAACATCACGAAAACACGCCTATATAATTTTGACCCGCTTGAACCCAGCTTTTATATGGTACATGTAAAACTGGGGCTCACGAGGGGTGAACCTTATTTTTCTTATTTCTGCTCTAAAATATAGATTGTGAGGGACTGCCTTGATCAGGCGGTTCTAACGTGTACCCACAATTTGTATTTTGAGCAGAAATAAAAAAAAACTTTATTAATTTTTCATCTTAAAACCTTTTTTTTCTTTTTTTTTTTTTTTCTTTTTTTTTTTCGCCGGTGACATTAAAGGCATGTTTTCGTAATGAAAATTTCGCATCGCGCTAGACTTCATAAGATACTAAGATACTAACGTTACCGAAGTGCACTGAGTGCACTATCTTATGACACTAGTGTGCTTTTGACCTAGGTCTATACTGTTTGCTGATCAATAGGCTTCAATTTTGGAAGCTGCAGAAGCACGGATAACCATACAAACATGTTGACAGGTTTGGTCGCGACGGAAGTGAGGGCGATGATTGCTGCTGCCTAAAATCGTTTTACGCCCCCACCCCTGCCCGCCCACCCAGTGGAATTCGTTTCACTGACCGTTCCAAGGCGGTTTTTCTGTCGCGGTTTATTGGTTTGGTCGCCATGAGGCGGGCAAACCGGGTATAATGACCAGATTGTAACTGTTCCATGGAGGGGCACGTGACGCGATCAACCAATCAGCTTTAACGATGATGCAATACTATACTGCAATTACAGGAAACAGCCTGTCTGAATAGCGAAACAGACCGAAAAGCAAGCGTTTTAACTCCAACAATAAATATCTTAAGGGAAATGGATACACCTGGCAGGCGTGGCAGTTAGTCTACCATTTTTGGCTTCCGATTTCGATTGGAAGCCCTTTAGATTGGATTGGTGATACCCCAATTTATTTCTAACCGTCTTATGGCGTAACTAGGAAAGCCCTATAGATATTTACGCAGTGAAAACGGGTTCAGAATAAACAGGAATGCAGCGCCCGTCAATGTCTATTTATAAAGCGTTTCCAGATATCTATTTATAAAGCGTTTCCAAGAAGTCAAACCAAAGAAAAAAAGATACAGTAGAAACAGGTCCTACTTTCAGTTTCGTCCTAATGATGTAACCTCATAATTAACCCATAGGTGCCAAAAATATTCCACTTTTATGAGCATGGAGTGGTCATTTTCTAAGCATAGGGATGCCATTTTTTTAGGTAAGTTTTACAAAAATGCATGTACGTTGAGCAAACAGTTTAGATCTTGATCAGATGCGGCGTCTGATCTGGGTCTACACTGTTTGCCAATGTCTGAAAAAGGGTCGCTAGGCATATATGGTTTAATTCGTCAATGTACTTGATTCCAGTTGGCCTACCCCGTGCAAGATGAAATTATCTTAACTGCCGTATTCGACTGTTGTGACTCGAAACTAACCCTATGGTCTGTATAACCCGTCTTCTGCATTGGGATCATTATAAAACATCAACATGTATGTGCTAAAATCTCATGAACTAGCATTTTCAGTTCATTACGAAAACACGCCTATTCAAATATATACAGAATTTTGCCACCCAAATGAAAATTGCCCGATAAAAAAATCAGATTTGTTCATATTTCTGCTCTAAATATAGATTGTGGGTACTGCTTAGAACCGCCTCGATGACGAGGTTCTAACGACTACCCATTGTCCAGGGGTCAAGATTAAGTAGGCGTGTTTTCGTGATGTGAGAAAATATTCTTTTTTTTCTAGTCCAAATATAGATTGCCAGTGCACGGTTTTCTGAACCCCCTATAAAGGAAAATAATGTACCCCAGTACACTCAACTTTCTCTATATAAAGTTGGGTTTATAGGGTTGTTCAGTACTTATGCGGTTGCCTCAAAGTGCTCCTAGTGCCTGGTTACCTTCGTTGTTCAGTGCACGGACTTGTTGATGTAATGCTTTTCTTTTCTTAAGGATTGGTAAAAGAACAAAAAAAAAATAAAAATAAAAACGCCTACAGATTACAAAAGTTAATTCTGTCACTCGAGTCACACTTCTCTCGGTGTCTCAAACTTTTCATGGTCACTCAGAATTTCCAGCCCGAGTTTACGAAGAGAATTTGACAGTTGAAATCAGTAAAAAATAGTTTTGCAGAGTCCAGTTACATGTACATGCAGATAGTCTAACTAGCCGATAACTTACTGCGTAAACAAATTCCGAGTTGTATTTCACGAAGTAAATCAATCAAGTGTGCTTGTTGTAGGGTGATCTCTATGAAAGTGATATGTCATTTTTTCTTCATTTCTATAGCAACATTATTAACCGTTCTTTTATAAGCGGTGGGTGAAGAAAAAAAAAAAAAAAAAAAAACAGGCCGGGCTCATCGGAGTCTAACTGTTGGTTTTCTTTTGCTCCATCATTTCAGTGGTTTCTTGCTGTCGAGTCCTCACCGTTGTCTCACCTCTGTGGTTCTTTGATTTTTGTGTTCACGGAGATGTTGCACTGATGAGTTAGGAGGCCTTCATGCGGACTGAACAAATTATTTGTCTAAATCGCGACGGAAGTAAGGGCGAGGATTGTGGCCACGTAAAATCGATTTAAGCCCCCCAGTGGAAATCTTCCACTGACCGTTCCAAGGCGGCTCTTCTGTGGCGACTTATTTATGTTGTTGTTTGTTACTTACTGTGTGTATCACTTGTGTCTTTTGGTTTTGGATGGCCATATGGCCATTTTGTGGGAAAGTAACTGTCCTTATGGCCTTCCTTTGTTTAGGTTTCCATTATGGTCTGGTCGCTTAATGTTTGTATTTCTTTCCCTTTGGTGTCTTTTATGGGTGGAGTAAGTTAATTGTATCAATTCCTGAGCTTTGTTTTACTTCTACTTTACTTAAACCATGATTGCAGAACTTGTCTCGATCGTGCCTCGAACTCAGGCGGAAAGAGACCTCATATCCTACCAACATGGTCAATTTTACAAACATGCCATTGTTCATCGCATGTCAAACGAGCAATTTAAAAGCTTAACATGTACATGGACAAATTTTCCACCAGCATAAAACCTGTGCGAGTTTCCACCAGCATAAAACCTGTGCGAGGGAGCAGCTCCCAACCTTCTCTGTTCATAAATGCCGATTTTTTAACCAATACAGTTAGATGCGCACCGACGTTGCGGTTTGGCTCCTCGCCGGGTCCGTGAATATGTTTCTACGTAGATTGTCCTCCTTTCAATGGTTTAAGACGGACAGCTAACACTGAAACAGTTTCCGTAAAAGCCTTACCAGAAATATCGTGCTTATTTAGAGCGACAACATCGATGCAACGTCAAGACGTGGCATCGGCTTCATGGGCATGACATGGGTCTTTTTCACAAAGGCTACCAGCACTGTCTTAAACGAGCCTGCGAGTACGTGCAGCCTTACCACAGCCTTTGCTGCTCTCGGATATGTAGAAGAGAAGTTGCGTTTCAGTTGGCTGCGCACATGCATTTGACAAAATATATGCTTATAAGGGAGGTAATACAGAAGAAATGATTAACTTTTTCAGCCCCAAAACCTGGGAAATCGAGTGAAAAAGAATGTGAATAATATTGTTTTTTTTTTTTGTTTTTTTGTTTGTTTGGTTTTTTTTTATACCAGTTGATAACTTTACTTGAAAATAAATTTGTAAACCAGCACAAATGATTGCTTGCAGGTAAACTTCAACAAATGCGGACACCGATGCTAACGCCGACGCCGGACGCCGGGGGTATGGCAATAGCTCCCCCTTACTTTCGAAAGGCGAGCAGATTTTCAACTTTACAAACTAGGGAAAGTAGAAGTAAAACAACGATCAGGAATCAAGCAATTAACTTACTCCACCCATCAAAGACACCAAAGGGAAAGAAACACAAACATGAAGCGACCAGACCATAATGGAAACCTAAACAAAGGATGGCCATAAGGACAGTTACTTTCCCACAAAATGGCAAAATGGCCATCCGAAATAAAAAGACACAAGTGATACACACAGTGAGTAGTAACAAACAACAACATAAATAAACCGCCACAGAAGAACCGCCTTGGAACGGTCAGTGGAAAGAATTTCACTGCGGGGCTTCAATCGATTTTACGTGGCCACAATCCTCGCCCTTACTTCCGTCGCGATTTAGACAAATAATTTGTTCAGTCCGCATGAAGGCCTCCTAACTCATCAGTGCAACATCTCCGTGAACACAAATAATCAAAGAACCACAGAGGTGAGACAACGGTGAGGACTCGACAGCAAAAAAAAAAAAACAAAAAAAAAACACAAAAAAAAAAAAACATTGAAATGCTGGAGCAAAAGAAAACCTACAGTTAGCCTTCTTTTTAAAAGGAAACTTTATTACCGTATTTCGAAACACACCTATACAAATGCATTGTCATTTTTTGGCCAAAGAAAAAGAAATTTTAAAAAGAAACATTGGAATATTTGCCTTTTTTGCTCAAAACATAGATTGCGGGGAGTCGACAGAAACGCCTCGAAGAGGCGATTCTATCGAGTTCTCACAATCTAGTGTCACAGAGCATGAATACGGAAATTAATGTATACCCCGGCAAACCTGTGCTTTACTATATGAAAGTGAAGATTATATTTTCTTGTCCTTTGGGATCATTGATTCCATTGTGGAATTTTGAAAATATCTGAGGGTCACTGATGAGGCCTAATTGGCCGAAACTAGCTAGTCTGGCCCAGAAAATATGTACACTCCTTATTTTTCAGTTCTGTGGTGTATTCCTTGCTTCCAAAGGATAGCCCTTTTATAGAACATATTAAACTTCACTTCAACTGGTGTATGGGAATGTGTGGCGGCGGTAAAACGTCTCCCTGCCCTACATCATAGTGTAGATTATATTTTCTTGCCCTTTGGGATCATTGATTCCATTGTGGAATTTTGATAATATCTTAGGGTCACTGATGAGGCCTAATTGGCCGAAACTAGCTAGCCTGGCCCAGAAAACATGTGCACACCATATTTTTCAGTTCTGTGGTGTATTCCTTGCTTCCAAAGGATAACCCTTTTATAGAACATATTAAAGGGGATCACAATTCTATAGGCATGATTTCGTGATGGAAATACAACTTTAAGGACCTTATGGTTGCTACTCTGTTGGCTCTGTCCAACTGAAAAAGGGGTCTACTCTAAAAGGGGAAGAATTTGCTGCTCAAGGGGTCTACTCTAAAAGGGAAGAATTTGCTCCTAAGAAGCAAATTCTTTCCTTTAATAGTATATCCCTTAGACATATCCAAAGAGAAACTACTTTTGCAGGAGTAGCCCCACCCCTTTAAGGCGTATCTATTTCCCTTATGGGGAACTAATAACAGCCGCAGTCATTTTCGCAAATTTTACTTCTTGCAATGCCATTATGGAGTAAGTCCATGGGGCCATGGAAACGAAAAACAACAGATTATAACTATACTACTACTCACAAAGTGTGGCTGGCTGCGGTAGCTGAGTCGGATGCAGTCTGACTGGTGATAAGGAAGACTCGGGCTCGATACCTACCGGGGTCGGCAACATTCTTTCGTGGAGATTGATTATGAAATCTTTTCTATGGTCATTATCTCCCTTCCGCTGATTCAGGAAGGGCAGGGGTCAGTTTTGGGCGACAGAATGTGCACTGAACTGGTAAACCGCTTACGGATGAGTCTGCTCAGGAAAAGCGTGGATAGGTACACTGACAGGCCCAAACATGACCCAAATCAGTATTGACTGGGCCGTTAAATAAAAAAAAAAACTTGCAAAGTTTACTTCACACAGATAGGAACAGATTTATATATTCTGAACTACTTTCGATACGCTAATAGCTCTAATAATACGTACATGTAAATGTTGGAAAGACAGAGAACGTTATTTTTCCTCATTTATAAAGATCGCTGGGTGTAACGGACCTCCGTGGCCTAGTGGATAAGAGTGCTGACTCTTAATCATTAGGTCTCTCAACGCTGTAGGTTTGAGCATGGCTCAGGTCACATAATGAGAAGTTCTGCAACGGAAGGTCAGGAGGTTTTTCATCGGGTACTCCAGTTTTCGCTCACCTCTGATTAACGATCGGCTTGATGTGAGTGAAATAATCTTGAAAGGATCGTTAAACGAAACATAAAAAAGATCGCTGGGTGTGTAAAAACATGTTCATGTTTTTGCTACTAGAATTAATGTCAGTGCCAAGGTCGAACCTTCTAACTCTTCCAAATATATAAAACATTTAGGGAGCGAAACAGTCATAACGTTGATGGGTTTCTGTTCAAAAACTTCATGACTACTAAGTGACCTGCCATCAGTTACAGACCGAGTGGTTAAAAGCTTTTTTGGCGCATTCGATGGAAGCTATTGTATCAGATAACCACTCAATACTTGACGTTTTACTAATCAGTTTCTTTTACAATTAAGTTGTGATCCAGAAAGATATACAAAAGGATTGCAAATTTCAGGTTTTTGCGTTTGAGGTACCGCTCAAAGAAACTTTCGAGGTTTAAGATACAGTCTGATTCACAGTACTTTGTCTGGGCAGGCTTAGATCTTCCTAGGCGGTTCAGCAATACTTCAAAGTTCGGTCGGTTTCAGCTCATGCAGTCAAATATATTGCCCCAAGGTCTGATCGGCCCCAGTCCATCGGGAACTGAAGAAATAGATTGGGTTGCATGATGCTTCCACGCAGAGCTGATACCGGCCGCACGTGAGTAGTGTTAAATCGCCAAGAAGTTCTAAGCCTGTCCAGGAAATACGGCTCAAGTCGGACCGTTCATGCATTTCAACCATTTAGTTTCATTGGGCGACAGATTGGAAGCAATGTCTCAAAAAAGACTCATACAAATGAAATAGATAACCAAGGCCCTATAGAAGGCATGATGACTTAGGAAAAATCTTTCTATATACCCGTTTGAAAAACAACAACAACAACAACAACAAAAACGGTCGTATTAAGTTATGCTTTGGTTGGTGTCCATCCGTCCGTTCGTAAACTTTTTTTTTCGTTTCCGTATAACTCCTACTATACAGTTTTCATCCGATTAAGCCTAAAATGTGTATGTAGTAAGGCTAAGATGTGAAGATATGCCTTAAGTTTCGAGAATTACTGTTCACCAAATATTAACAGTTATGACCTTTGAACAATTCGGTTTACATTGTCGTATGGTTAAGTTTTGTGCTATACATGTGTAAAACATATGTAAGTTACATTTAGTTTATACTTGCCATGGCGTTAAACAATTTACCACAGAATACTCATCACTACCCACCCCTCCTGATACCAAGGTCACAGACTTTGACATTTTATATACACGTTTTGTATTAAAAAATAGAAGTGGAGGCAATGATCAGGAATCGTTACAATCAACCCACAGCTCCCATCAGAGACACCAAAAGGAAAGACACACACACATGAAACAACAGACCCTAATGGAAACACCAACAGCGGAAAGCCAAAAGGACAGTTACTTTCCCATAAAATGGCCAATAGGCTATCCAAAATAAAATAATATAAATGACACAAACAACCATAACAAAAACAAACCACGACAGAAGAACCGCCTTGGAACGGTCAGCGGAAACGAATTCCACTGGGGGGCTTAAATCGATTTTACGTGGCCACAATCCTCGCCCTTACTTCCGTCGCGATTTAGACAAATAATTTGCTCAGTCCGCATGAAGGCCTCAAGACTTCAGACAAACCATAACAAAAATATACCGCGACAGAAGAACCGCCTTGGAACGTTTAAAGTTTATTATTTTTATTAAAAAAAATCCATTAAGTGGGATAATGATATCAGCTGGCTCAAACCAGAATGTAGACTGACAAGACCAAACCTATTGGATGCTTTTTGAAAGCAGCCAACTTGTTTTTGTTATGGCTTTTCTTTGAGTGTATGTATCGCTTATATTGTTTTGTTTTTGGATAGCCAATTGGCCATTTTGTGGGAAAGTAACTGTCGTTTTGGCTTTCCGCTATTGATGTTTCCATTAGGGTCTTGTTTATTCATGTTTGTGTTTCTTTCCCTTTGGTGTCGCTGATGGGAGCTGTGGATTAATTGCATCGATTCCTGATCATTGCCTTCAATTCTATTTTGGTTACCTAATAATTGCAAACAGAGAAAGGATGCTAGTGCGATGTCTCAACATGAGCCATGACTAACAAGAGCCATTTTATCACGATGAATTTGTTTTGCCATCCTGTTAAACATTTTAGCTGAACCACTTGCTTTCACGTACGGACGTGTTCCTTTTTCGAAGAAGGAAGAGCCCAGTGCAGGAATTCATGGTTCAAAATTTAACCACTTACTATTTCTAGCCACACGGGAATTGCCAGGAGGTGCAGAATCAAGGCTCTTCAGTGTTCATGGAAATAATCATGTTAACAAGACCGTGCAATGAAGAGCCCCGTGAACCCGATTTTTGTAGAGAAAGCTTGGATTTACAGGGGTAAACATTATTTTTCTTATTTCTTCTCCGAGTAATAGGTTGTGGGTACTCGTTAGAACCGCCTGAATGAGGCGGTTCTAACGAGCACCCACAACGTAAGTTTTGAGTGAAAATAAGAAAAATATCACAAATTTCATCGTAAAATATGCTTCTGGGGATACAATAGACGCCATTTTAGCCCCGTGTGTGTTACCGTAATATGGGCGGCACTACTTGCCAATTATACTAAAATGAAATCTTTCAGAAATTTTGCTCGCGATATTACAAACTGACCACTCGCAAGAAGACTGGGATTAACACAAAAATGTACAGTGAAATTCCGATTTTGAGACCAGCTACATGTACCATTAGCACAACTTTTTCTTAAGTAACATACATGGTTTTAAGAAATTCATATTTTTTGTAGGTGCGCCCATTCCATTTTAGTCCCTTGGCATGGTTCCTTTTTTCTCCTGCATACTAGCAAGAATGCCCATAATGTTGGTCTTGCAGCTGAATTCAAAATAATTTTCGTTTTCTTTGTCTTAAAATATTAAAATTAAATGCTTTATTCTTGTATATTTAAGGAACGGTGCAGACAGTTGATTTGTCCAATCGGGAGTTCACCATTCAACGGCGAATGTAAACCCCTTGCGATATTTTTGAATCTGGCGATTGGCATACAATTTCGACTAAAACACGTGACTGCAGTGAGCGCAGTCGGAAATGCAACCATCTCAGTGATGGAAAGTGAAAAGATTATAGATGCGTTCCTGACAAATCTGGATATAAGATCTTGCTCCCTATGCGATGCGACAATAAGGATAGCAAAGGAAGCTAAGGAATCGAGGCAACCGTCTACAGCCACGGATGTTTTAATACGCGTGCGCGTGCAAACGACGGAAGACTGTCCGCTGAACTTACTCCATCGATATACAGCGGCACTGACTGGCACGCATCTTGAAGTTGTTGTCAAACCATGGAAGACGTTCAATTTTACAATCGATTTAGACATACTGACTCAAGATGACTGGAAAATTTCCTTTAAAAACTTTGTGATAAAACAGGGTACAGTTAGCAGGTGTTTAATCAATGTGTTGATGAATTTACCATTATGTCCTGCAATACGAATTTCATATGCCGAGGTCAGAAGCTCCAAGAATGAAAATGTGAAGAATGCGCTGATTGCTCTGTTTAAAAATGTCGAAAATGCTGATGAAAATACGAATGCAATGGTTTGTGTTGAAGATTATGATAAAGCTATGGCCCTTCACAGTACGACAGCGAGACGTGCCTCAATCTCCGGTTCTCTCCTAGTTCTCTGTCTTGTTCTGTTATCGGCATGACGGAAAAGAGTAATTCACACTACTAATCCAACGGTCAAATGAGCCTACGTCGAGTGACATAAATTTCGTATTAAAATTTTAATGACTATGGCCCAGCTGGCCCAAAACAGAGGGCTTGCGTCAGGCGCACATTGCTATGACGTTATATCACGTAATATCGACGTCGGACGGCATTTCTTGTTTGATTGGCGAGGTTCTTTTAACATTTGATTGATTGCTCCGTAAGTAGTCCAAACTGGCAGTGGATTCAATGGACATTTGTTTTGTCATCCATTACGAAAAGACGCCTACACAAATACATTGTAAATTTTACCGCTGAAAATATGAACATTTTCAGATGAAAAAATGTGATATTTTTCTTATTTCTGCTAAAAATATACATTGTGACTACATGTTAGAACCGCCTCATTGAGGCGGTTCTAACGAGTACCCACAATCTATATTTTAGAGCAGAAATAAGAAAATTCTTGTTTCTGCTGTTTACCCCTGCAAACCCCAGTTTTACTATATAAAAGTGGGATTCAAGAGGGTCAAACCCATATAGACATGTTTTCGTGATGCAAGGCGTCAAGACTTTTATGGATTAATACACAATTCCAGTTATACGTTTAGAACCATGTCGAAACCGGCAGAACTACTTAACCCATATATGCCTAGCGGCCCTTTTCTGGGACATTGGCAAACAGTGCAAAACCTGTTTGCTTAAAGAACGTTCATTTTTGTAAACTTTGCCACAGTGTTTGAGTGTGTTTCAGTTTTACGTCCCACCAACAGCTAAGGTTATACGGAGATGAGACCTCGGTTTAAAGACTCATCCAAAAGTCTGGAGAAGCCCGGGATCGATCCTGCAATCCCTGGTTTATCAGGCGAGTAGCATAACCACTGCACCACAGAGGCTTCTTAAACTTTGCCACAAACAACAACAGACCGGACACCCCTATAATTGAAAATGAACCACTCCAAACTAACAAGGTGGGAGATTTCATTGTCATATATGGGTTAACATTCCTTGGACAACATCGGGTCACGAGAAAAGGGTTTGAATAAATTCTAAATAGTTGAATCCTTTGGTCGTTACCAATTTGATGAAACGTTAAATAAAGTATCTTTATAATCTAAATTTACATTATATATATAGATTATGCTCCAACGGCGACATACCTCACTTTCTTTCGTTATATCGCCGATTGGAGCATAATCTATATATATATTATATCACAATTTTCTGACGGCGATACAAACTATATCACCAATTTGAGCATAAAAAAAAAATAAATTATCATCCTCAACAACTAACACTCTATATATAGACACGTCATACCACATATATTCTGCAGTATTATCACTAACTCTGTTTGTTGAAACAATCGATTGAAGATTACGCTGTAATCGGTGATATATTTGTCTGTACATATATATCAAAGACAATTACACGTAATCCATTTTGTTGAGACTTTTTATTGATGATTACGCGTAATCCATTTTGTTCATTGAGAAAATAAAAGTACTCACCTTTAGAGACAGAGATGCGCAGAACAAAAAAAAACAACACTGACTACACAGTTTCAATATGCAATAATCTCTTAACTTCATCATTATACGGCTTCACCAATTCATAATATCGATGTTTTAATCTCTCTTTTTGCGCTCCACAAGGAACACATATTTGATATTTAGCACAAGTTCCTTTTCCACATTTCAAACAGGGTTTAACTTTACTTTTTTTCATTAGATAATTATGCAGTTTGCAATATTTTGAATTTTTGGTCGCTTTTGAATGACATGGTTCATGATTACCAATTTTCAAGAATGTGCATTCCATTTTTTTACTTATATTTTATATTTTTTAAATAAAAAAAAATCTTATTAAAGAAAAAATAATAATGGTAAAAAGAATGAGTAACAAAGATGTACAATATATATTAAATCTTCATCGTGATGGAGTTATTAACGATGAACAATTGCGTAAAATGGTTGATGCTCTTAAAGAGCCTCCACAACAAACTTCTACGTTGGAAAATCTGCGTAAAAGACGTAGAAATAAAAAGATAAGAAAACGACAGCAACAAAATGCTGTTAAAACAAGTGAAAAAATTAATGATGAAGATATAGATGATGATACTAAAAATGCTCTGAAACTGGTTGATAAACCATTATGCAATTACTTCAAAGCGTATGAAATAGATGCTCATAAATATAAAGACCCAAGTATCTTGTTTAATGATAAACAATCTATCATCTTAGACCAAATCAGGAAAGACATAAAAGAATACAATGGTATTAAATTTTCAATAGGATTATCTCTAAAATTCTTTAAAGATGAACTTAATGGTGAAAGAAAAGAAGTTATCGGTGCATCACACGGAGAACAATGTGCAGTTCTTAATGAAAATAATTTAGATGAAAACTATAACAAACAAACAACTTATATACAAACATGGATTGAAAAATTCACAAATACCGCAACAGGTTTAGAAATTGACCATTGTATCAAACTCTATGTTAACATAGCAAAATATGAACCACTCAAAGGTTCTTCATATATTCCTCTTCCAAAAGTAATAGCAAACAAACAAGCAATAATTAATATGAAAAACAATGATAATAGATGTTTAGAATGGGCATTAAAATCTGCCTTATATCCAGCAAAGAATAACTTGAATAATGTATATAGTTATAAAAAATGTCCTAATCTGAATATGGAAGGAATTGACTTTCCCACACCAATCTCACAAATACCAAAAGTTGAGAAACAAAACAATATAGCAATCAATGTTTATGGATATACAATCACAAAAAAGACAGAGAAACTTACTGTATTTCCATATCATATTTCAAATCAATCAAATGATAAAGAAAGAATTAACCTGCTTTTGATAACAGAAGTTGAAGAGGAAATTGATGAAAATTATAATCCAGATGAAAAACCACAAAAGGAAACAAAATATCACTACTATTGGATTAAAAGTCTAAATAGATTACTTCGTAATCAGAATAACAAACACGGAGCTACTTACTTTTGTGAAAGATGTCTTCACGGTTTTTCAAGAGAAGACCTACTAATCAAACACAAAGAAGACTGTGAAGGCATAAATAAATCTCCAATGCGAATAGAAATGCCATTAAAAGGTCTTATCAAGTTTAAAAATCATCAAAATCAAATGCCCGTTCCATATGTCATTTATGCCGACTTTGAAAGCATAATCAAACCTAAAACAGAACAAAAAGGAGATAAATCAGAAATAACAAGCGAACACGAAGCGTGTGGATTTGGATATCAAGTTGTCAGATATGATGGTGAAGCTGAAGAACCTGTTATCTACAGAGGTAAAGATGTTGTTGAAGTATTTTTGAATCACTTAAAATGTGAGGTTAGCAATATCAATAACATCTTTGCTCACCCCGAACCATTAACAGAGCAAAACACTGAAGACTATGAAAATGCCACCAAATGTTGGATATGCGAACAAGAAATAGGAAATAACAAAAACAACCCAAAAGTAAAAGACCACTGTCATTTCACAGGAGAATATAGAGGACCAGCACATAAATCTTGTAATCTCAAACTTGCAATCAAACCAAATAAAACCAAAATTCCAGTTATCTTCCACAACTTAAAAGGTTATGATAGTCATCTAATAATGCAGAAAATACACAAAGCAAGTGGAAACATTACTTGTATTGCAAATAATGCAGAGAAATTCATCTCATTCAGCATTGGACAACTGAAATTCTTAGACAGTTTTCCATTTATGGCTTCCTCTCTTGAAAAGTTAGTAGATGGAGCAATTGGTGTAAGAACTGAATGTGAAAAATGTAAAGGTACAGAAGAAATAAACATCAATGAAAATTGGTTATTAACAGCAAAATGTAAAAAATGCCACAATACAAGATATGAAGAACTCAACAAATCAGACTTACTGATGAGGCCTAATTGGCCGAAACTAGCTAGTCTGGCCCAGAAAACATGTACACTCCATTTTTTCACTTCTGTTGTGTATTCCTTGCTTCCAAAGGATAACCCTTTTATAGAACATATTTACCATTAACTGTAAAACATACAACTAACTCACATCTTCTTGCTCGTAAAGGTATCTATCCATACGAATATATTGACAGTCAAGAAAGATTCAATGAAACTGAACTACCACCAATAGACAAATTCTACAGTTCTCTAACAGATAAAAGTATCAAACAAAAAGACTATGAACACGCTCAAAAAGTATGGAAACAATTTAACTGTAAAACACTTGGTGATTATCATGATTTATATCTCAAAACAGATGTTCTCTTACTTGCAGATGTTTTTCAAAAGTTTAGAGAAACCTGTATGAATAACTATAAACTTGACCCTCTACATTACTACACTGCACCTGGTCTATCTTGGGATGCTCTTCTAAAATACACAAAAATAGAATTACAACTTCTATCAGATTTGGATATGCATCTTTTCATTGAAAAAGGAATGAGAGGTGGAATAAGTATGGTTTCTAAAAGACACGCAAAAGCAAACAATAAATATGTCGCAGATTATAATCCAGATGAAGAAGACAATTACATAATGTATTTAGATGCAAATAATTTATATGGTCATTCAATGAGCCAACCACTTCCATATGGTGGTTTCAAATGGATAACTAATAAAGATTTAATAGATGGAGAACTTCAACCACTAAAAAAAGGTAGAGGAAGAATATATGAAGTAGATTTAGAATATCCAAAACATTTACATAAACTACATAATGACTATCCACTTGCACCTGAAAAATTAGCAATTAAAAAAGAATGGTTATCCGACTATCAAAATGAACTAATTGAAAATAGTATGTTAAAAACAGAAAAAACTTGTCCCCAATCTAATGGATAAGAAGAAATATGTAGTACATTACAAGAACTTGAGACTATACAAACAACTTGGTATGAAAATAACAAAAATACACAGAATATTAGAATTTGATGAGAAACCTTGGATGGAACCTTACATACGTCTGAATACAGAATTACGTAAAAAAGCAAAGACTCCATTTGAAAAAGATTTCTTTAAACTTATGAACAACTCAGTATTTGGCAAAACAATGGAAAACATACGTAAAAGAGTTGATATTAAATTAGTCAAAACAGATGGCAGTGAAAATGAAAAAATCCGCAAGATAATAGCCAAACCAAACTTCAATCGTAGAGTAAAGTTCTCTGATGAGTTATCTGCCATTCAAGTGAATAAAACAAGATTAACTCTAAATAAACCAATATATGTTGGCTTCTGTGTTTTAGATTTATCAAAACATCTTATGTATGATTGGTATTATAATACATTGAAAAAGAAGTATGGTGATAACTGCACCTTGTTATACACCGATACTGACAGTTTATTAGTAGATATCAAAACCAAAGATGCTTACAAAGATATGTCTGAAATGAAAGATGAATACGATTTCTCTGAGTATCCAAAAGAACATCCACTATACGATGAAACAAACAAGAAGGTCATAGGTAAGATGAAGGATGAATGTGCTGGTGTTTCAATATCAGAATATATTGGTCTTCGTCCTAAATTATATTCAGTATTAAGAGCAGATGAACAAGTCATCAAAAAAGCGAAAGGAACAAAAAAATATGTAATCAAAAAACAAATCAATTTTGAAAACTACAGAGATGCATTATTCAACAAAAAGAAATACACACACTCAATGAACATGCTACGCTCAATGCATCACAACATATATGGATTAAAAGTAAATAAGACTACACTTTCTCCTTTAGACACAAAAAGATACATAGCACCAGATGGAATCATGACATACGCGTATGGGTATCAGCCGGAACAATAAGTAATTCCTCTTTGACAAACCCTCTCTTAGGTGCAGGAGATTTCAAATAATAAACTCTTATTCCCTGCGTTATAATATGATAGTCAATCTTATGAATATCAACAGACCATACTGGGTCAGTAGCCCTTCTCTTTCCACCACCTTCTAATTCTCCAGGTTGATACAAATATCTAACATTTGCATAAGGACAAATTTCAGCATCAACTTTTCTTGTTATAATTGGAGGAGGTTTTTTCGTCTCCTTATTTAATGCTTTAATAACATCAGATAATCTCTTAACCCATTCTCTGTTTCTTTTTTTAGTATCAATCTCTTTAGCATACTGATAACCAAACAATCTTTCTGCTAAGGTTCTATTAAATCTTTCTACTATTCCTTGGTCTCTGTGTATTTCTTTTCTACCTCTTCTTATTTTGGTATTATTCTTTTCCATCAAAGTTGAAACGGAACTCATAAATTCTCTACCAGGATCAACTTGCAATAGTTTAGGATACTTCAAATGTCTTTTATAAATCTTCTCAAAAGCATTTGCAACTTCTTTACTATCTTTCGACGTCAAAGGTTCGGCTTCTTTATATCTTGTTCCAATATCAACCACTGTCAATGCATACTTGTATGTTTTTCTACCAATAGTATCGTGAGGTAAAAACAACAAATCAGCCTGATGAACTTCATTCTCTGCAGACACATCAAATTTAGGTCTTATTATTTTCTTAGGTGCAGGTAAATATATTTGCCATACTGCTTGTTTCTTTAAGAACTCTAATGCTTGTTTCTGACTAACCTTTGCTTCTTTTGCTAACTTACCAACAGCTGAGTGTCCTTTCCAGAAACTTTTTGGACTATAGTATATCTTCTCCATTTATTTTTATTTAAGAAAAAATATTTATATATAAAAAGATGTCAAAGAACGCACAAACGCAAAATATAGCACAATTGCTTGATGATGACTATACACCTACAAAAGAAGAGTTTGAAGAGCTGTTAAAGGAACAAAGTCAATTTGACACAAAGAAATGGACTGATTTAGAAATCAACAACATTTATACAATCACTGACTACAGAGAAATTAACACAGAAAATGGTGTGAGTGTAATTTTAACTCTCAAAGACAATGGTGAAGTATGGAGTCCTGCACATCTCACAAAGAAGATAGAAGGTAAAGAACCACCATTTTATGTAAGACCACTTGGTTTGAAACCATGTAAGAATAATAAAAAAAATAAATATCATGCTTATGATTTAGTTTTTCCAAAGAAAGATTATGTCAAAAAATAATTTTTTTTTACCTACATCAACTTCCAAGCAACAAATCCTGTCAATGCCATACCACCAACAACAAATGCAATCTCTCTATTTTTCTGGTCTTCTGATGGAGTGTAAAAATCACTTAATGTAGGTTTTGGTGGTAATGGTGTGGATAAATTATCTGGCAATTGTTTTCCTGTAATATAATAATATTGTTTCATAGCAGTGTCAGCATCACTGAACTCATCCACAGCATGATGTTCCTTCTTCAGTTGCTCATTAATAAAATCCAATCTTTCTGTTCTCTTCTCATTCCACGCAGTTGTTGCTGATTCTAATTGTTCCACCGCCTTATCATGTCTTTTTCTCTCTTCATCACTATTACTACCCATATGTGAAAATAAATAATTACTACCTGAAAAGGCTAAGGCGTTTGTAATTGCTCCTCCAACCATTAATGCTACTGCACTTGCCATTTTTATATAATGGAAAAAAAAATATTAAAATTACTTCATAATATCTGCAGGAATAATACCTTGCTTAACAAGCATATCCTTTGTTGCCATTGCAAGTAATATATCAATTGACAACATACCAATATCTGTCATATTAAAATCTACTTTTGGTGGTGGTCTTTTCAATAGTTTTCTACCTAATTCTGAATATCCAACAGTTAATACAGTTTCCACTCCAGCATGATATAACATGTTTGCAATTTGTTTTCCGTCTATTGAGGTTGTCATTTTTTTTTAATGAGAATATTATTTTTTTAAATTAATTAAATTCAAATGGGTCAATTTCTTTTTGTTGTATAATAGGTTGTTGCATCATAGGTTGTTGTGGTACAACTTGTTTAGACTTGTACATATACAATCCTATTCCAACAACTCCAACTGTTATGCATAATGGTATATAATTTTTGTATATATTTATATTCTGTGAATTTGGAGAGCCGACTTCATCATCTTTTGTTATAGATTTTAATTCCATGTTTTCTTTCTTTATAGTTTCAGTCTCCTTTCTTCTTAATTCTGCATTTCTTTTTCTTGCTTCTGCACCTTTCTTACCAGCAGATACTCGTCTTGGGTCTTTTGTTTTAACTTCAGTATCACTCATTTTTTTCTAAGGGGATATTTTCTTTTTTATTAAAATCAATATGTCTTGCTGTTGTTAGCATTGCAGTTAATGGAGCAAGATACATTCCATATCTATAATACAATTCACAACACGAACTTGTCAAAGCGTGATTGATAAAAGGGTCTTCCTCTAAGTCTTGTATCAGTTTAGGTGGATTAACAACATTGAAATACTTTGATACACCCATCACATATAAGCTAATAAAAGAATTACCTAATGTCTTAGTCATACTTGCTCCCAATCTTGCTTCATATCTGCAGTAAAGTTTGTTTATTTGTTCTGCTGTCATTGTATCAATGTCTGATAGTTGTAAGTCTTTACCAAGATACTGCTTACTACCACCACCAGCAACAATGGCTGATAATCGCTCACGTTTTGTTTCTTGTTCATTATTTTCTACATAAGTGCTTTCACATTCAATGTCTTGTAATAATTCTTCAGCATTCATTTTTATTTTATGTAATTTATTTTTTATTTTTAAAAAATAAAACATCGCATATCCGACTATTGATAAGATTGCAGTGTTTGTTATGATTATTGATAAGATTGCAGTGATTGATAATATTTCTAACAGCATTGTTTTTTTAGTATTGCTATTTTACTTAAAACATTGCATAAGCATTACTTAAGATTTGCTACAGCATTGAATAAGCATTACTTAATCATTGCTAAAAAAAATAATCAATCAACCAACCAATAACCAGTAGGCTGGTCAGTCTTCAAAATTAACTTACGATGCTTCTTTTTTTTCAGTTCTTCTTTTATTCTCTGTCGTTCTTCCAAAGTAGGAATAACATCATTCTCTCTTAAACAATTTTCAAAACTATCCCTATCTTTTGTGTAGAACATGCATAGCCATTTTGTTTGTTCTCTTAAATCTTTTAACACAGAATTATATCTCTGCGAAATAACCCACACTGATTGTTCTGCATGCCTACCAGAAAATGCTAATTCTGATAACATATCTTTTTTCTTTGTTAGTTCTTTCGTTGCACTGCAATCATCAATAATGTAGAGAGTAGAATGACCAGCATATTTATTAAAGAACATTCTTAATAGTTCTTGTAGTTTTTCTTCTCCATTAACAATAGGATTAACAATTGTTATATTTTTTGTTTTAGGCTTTCTAACATCACCAATCCACTCACGATTTTTATAAGCCTTGTTCCATTGAATGGTTGGGCAAAGTATAACAATATGTTTAAATACTTGACGATATTCCTCTTCCAAAAGGTCAAGGACAAACTCTGTTTTCCCGCATCCAGTTTGACCACATATAATAGCACAATGAGGATATTTTGGTAGTTCCATTTTTATTTGTAAAAAAATATTAATAACTGACTTCTTTAAATCTACCATCTTCAAAGTTGATTTGTGCATCTTGTATAACAAACAAATAAAGATTGATTGGTTCATCTGCTCCTGCTTCTTTCGTTATTTGTATTGTGATACCTTCTGATGCATTTTCAATTCTTCTTCCAGAACCATGAAGTGTATTATCATCAGTTGAACGTAAATCCAACCATAAAGCATACCTGTTCGTTAGATATTTCTCTATTGTTGTATCAGTAAAATATAAATCTTTAACAACCATACTTGTTTCTTTGTTTCTTTTTGAATTCAAAGCAAAGAATTTATTTATTTCGTCCCAGTGTTGGTGGGACTTCATTCCTTGACTATACAATTGATTCGGAATCCCTTCTATTGTCATTTCCACTTTTGTAATTTCTGGATTATAATATTCTTCTGTGCTGGCCCTTTCAGGATCTTCGAATAGCATAAGAATTCCTTTCATACTTCTTGCAGGAACATTTAGATTGATATTCCATAGTGTATCAGATTTGTTTTTAGTTATTTTTCTGTGTCTTAGTATTCTGTCATACAAAATAACCATTTTACCATCAACTTGCTGTCTTATTTGTCTTGCTAATTCAGTATCAGAAACAATATCAAATTCCAAACAAATATTTTTGATTGTATAAGATGAAGTTGCATCGCCTGATTTAATTACTTTATTATAATCATTGAATGTAAGTTCATATTCAAGTCTATCTCCTAATCCAGCTTGATAAAAAGGCATATGGGTTTCCAATAATTCAAAATCAAGTGGGATGCAAAACCTGTTTCCATATGCTTTTGCGATGGCTTGATCTTCTTTATCTGCTGTTGCGTTTCCTGCACCCACTCTATGTTTCAACATGTTCTCTTTGCCAACGCCTTGATATACCATATTTACACGTTCTGTAATAGTCTTCCATAAATCAATATAACAATGATAGATGTCACTATCGTCAATGGACATAACTTCATTTCCACTTATTCTAATTGTTGTTTTCTTAATTATTGCTCTTCCTATGTTTTGAAATATAGTTGCATTTGCATCTTTAGAGGTTAGTTCAATTTCAAATGCTAATCTGACTGTTCCGGGAACAATAACATCATTACCACTTAGATTAGGAAATCTCACTAACAATTGTTGATTTTGGTCAATAGTTGAAGGGTTATTTGTTATTACTACACTTTGGCGAATGCCTTTTACACCACGTGGTTCTCTTATTTTTCTGTAAAGGTTTAGTTTATCTCCGTAAGCTGACATGTTTTTATTAAAAGATAAAAAATATTTTTAAATAATAAATAAATAATGGCTGAATATGAAAATCCTGAGTATGACAGGGAGGATTATGATGAAGAAGCAGAAACATCTTTTACAGATGAAGAGCAGTTTCAGAGAACATTAAATAGTCAGTTTGCTGGTTTGAATGATTTAACCGGTGATGATTGGAAAACTCTGCGTAATAGCATAGGTCAAAAAATGATAGATAGATTTTACGAAAGGAATGATGAATCTAAACGTAAAATCAAAGGTTTGTCTCTCAAGAAAGATGATATAGGGAGACCAATGTTATATGTTAAAGATGAAGGTGGAAAGGATATTGCATTAACATTTTATCGTTCCAATGCACCAGATGAAATAGCAACATTTTTATCATTTAATACTTTGCAAAGGAAATATGGTGTTGATTTTGTTAGGAATGTATTAGGTGTAGATGATTTTAAACCATCTGCTACAAGACTTAAAGAAGGTAGAAAAGCATTCACACAATTACTTCAAACGAGAACTCAAATAACACAAACAGAAGAAGAAATACCTTTACAAGATATATCATCACAAGAACAAACTCAAGAACTATTAAATACAACAGTTGATGTAGAAACTGCTGTGAAAACATTGGAGACATCATTTACTAATGAACAAGAAACACAAACAGATTGGACAAAAAGAGAGATTGATGGAATAGCAAATGCAATGACAACAGTCAAAGAAGAGATAGAAAATGAATTGGCAAAACTGAATGAAACAAATAAAGACTTAGCAAAAGAAAATACAAAATTAGAACAAGCCAAAGCAGACAATGATGAATTTCAAATAGAAAGGATAAGTAGTCGAATCAAAGAGTTAGAAAGTGAGAGAAGTGCAAGATTGGAAGTTATTAATGTTAATAAAGATAAACTACGTAGTCAGGTAAATAGAATCAAAGAGACTATAAACAAAGTATTAAAAGAAGACACTACATTGGGTGAAAGAATTAGAACATTATTCAGAGAACAAGGCATTACAATTGTTAGTATTTTAACCGCTTTTGGAATGATTATTGGAGTTATTGTTGAGGCTGTTATTCCTACTGGTGGTGGTACTACTTCAACCCCTCCTTCTCCACCAAAAGGTGGTGTTAAAGATTGGGTTAAGAAACAATTATCAAATCTTGGTAAATTACTTTCTACCCTTGCAGGAAAAGTAGCTTCTACAATACCAGGTATTATTGGTTCTATTGTGTCTTGGTTGTTGTCTTCTGCGGGTAAAGTTGTTAATTGGTTTGGAGAACATCTATGGGCATTAGTTGTATTGGTTGCTGGATTGTTATATGCATCTGCAAGAGAGTTTATAAGAAAAAAAAGAACTTTATAAATTTCATACATAATTAATAGTCCAATTGCAATACTACCAACTATTAATGCTGTTTTGTTGTCTTCGTGTTGTATTGCTTCTTTTTTTTCAACGGGTTCTGGTAGAGATTTGATTTTTGGTTCTGGTAGAGATTTCTTTGTTTCCCGATGTTTTGGTTCTGGTAGAGATTTCTTTGTTTCCTGATGTTTTGGTTCTGGTAGAGATTTCTTTGTTGGTGTGCCTTGTATAGTTGCAGGTTGTGTAGTAGGTGCAACAGGTTTAACATTTACATCACTATTGAAACCAAGTGTTTGATTTTCTGTTGCAATTACAATTTTATTATTATATCCAGCGATAGTGCCAATTTGTAAAATCATATTACTGGGAGACATATATAATCCAATACCATAAACAAAATCTACTTTACTTCTTGCATATTTGAGTGTGTTTTGATATCTTTGTATTTGACTTGGTAAATCAACTGGACTATTAATAGCGTCTTCAATGTTAGCAAGAAATTGTTTCTGAGCATCAAATCCTGTGCCTATTTTTAGTATTTCTACACGTGTTTGAGATTGTGCTCCTAATAGAGCCCATACAAACATTCTAATACTTTCGTTAATTCGTTCAATACCTGTTTTTGTTAATCCTTTTGATTTGTCTAATATAAACATTGTCCAGGCGTCACTTATATCTACTGTATGTGCTATTTTATCATTTGGATTAAAGAATGGTCCATCACTTCTATGATCTTGTCTATATTTTCCACTTGGTTTAAAATATTGTGTGTAACTCCCTAGACCACTGCATTTAGAACTACTTTCTAATTTTTGACGCCAATCTGTATTAGGTGAAACATTGAATTCATTGCATAACTTTTGATAGGTTGCTTTGTCGTATGGGTTTTTGTAATAACAAAATGATGCATCTGTTGGTAAAGGTGTTTGAAGTTCTTTCAAAATACGAGCAATACAATAATAAACATGAAATGTATATACTGTTTTAGTTAGTCCTGAAGTGTTTTGCAAATGGTCTTGATAACTTACTCCACATCCTGCAGTGGCACACCAGACAGCAAAATTTAATTGACATTGCCACCAGTCAAATGATGAATGAAGCCATGTATTCCACGGTTCATTGGTGTGTAATGTTGGATTTTGATAGTTTTGAAATAAGTCGGGAAACGTTACTGGAAAATGGTCGTCTTTATTAACATTAATCGTTTGTTTTATAAGTTCAATATTCTTTTCGGTATATTTAGTATTGGGGTTATATGATGCATTGGAATTGTACTTGAATTCTTTAGGTATCATTTTTATTATTGATTATATATAAAAAATAAAAATGTATCATACAATTTCGAATATTGACAAGACAATAAACTTGCAACAATACATTGATAACAGAGATGGGAATAAACGTATTGGTTTGAAATCTATAACATATGGTGTTGGATGGTATAATGTTGTTGATGAATATTTGCAGAAGACTAAAGAGAGACCTCATAAGATTATAGATGGTTATTATAGTTTCCAACAAATAGCAGATTTATTTCAAAGTAATAATATTACATTATCTGTAAATGAAACAAATGGAATTGCTTCTTTAATTACACCGGATGAATTGAAGATAAGCAAGGGCTTAAAACAAATGTTGGGGTTTGGAAATAAGCGAAAGTTTGCTGTTAATGAAACTCATTATGGTGAGAGAGCTGTAGATTTTGCTGTTTATAAATCATTGTATGTTCATTTGGAACAGATTAATACTTCAAATAATTATTTAGATGGTATGCCGAGTACTGTGTTGGCTGTTGTTCCAGTGGAAAATAAAGAGTTTGGAGAGATAACAACAGTGAGATTTGAGCATCCAGAATATAAGTGTTTGGTGAATGATGCTATAGCAGAATTGAAATTAGAAATCAGGGATGAAAATAACAACAAGGTAATTAATCATCTACCAATTAATTGCGTTTTGGAAATTATATAATTATAATAAAAAAAATGAGTATATTTGGTGCTAAGAGAAAACACGTAGATGCATTGGGGCTGAAACAAGAAATATTTAATATGAGAAGTCAAGCATTTACACAAATAAATACATTGAATGATAGACATACAGGACTTCAAGATAGATTTCGGGATATGTATGTCAATCATCGATTATTATATAATAAGGTTGATAATATGTCAGACAGAAAATTGATAAGCATTTGTGCGGAGAGTAAAGGTTCCTTACAGAAGAATGAAGTGTTTGGCTTTGGAAATGGTGGTAGAGAAGTAGGTGTTGGATATGTGATGAACTTTCCTGGCCAGATAATAGGTGTTGGACTGTCGAGTAAAAGAACAAAAGGCGATGTGTCTGTGGCGATTGCAATTAATGGAAATCCACAAGCAGGATATGATATATCATTGAATAATATTTTAAGAAAACACGATAACTTTGCTACACCGTTAAAGGTTGAGGCTGGTGATGCAATTGATTTTGTTTGTCAGACTAATAATGCTACATGTGTTAATACTGTGGCTTCGATGATAATTGAATTATTTATTGAATAAAAAAAATATATGTTATTAAGAAAAAAATGAAACAACCTACTGCACCATTATATCCTGAATTGCCTGTTGAAGATGGGCAGAACTATAGATTACAGAAGATATCTGAGATAGAGAAGACGTTAATTAATGAGAGAGATGTGAGAAAAGCATTGTATAAAAAGTATAAACGAGGTATAAATATTACCGACGGTGTTGATACTGGTTTGATATCAACAAGTGTTATTTTGGCAGGTGTTGGATTGGCTGTTCCAATTATGTTGCCTTTAGAGATTGGTGCTGTTGTGTGTGGGAGTTTGGGTGTGTGTGTTAAACTTGTTAGACGTAGATTACATGCAAAAACACAAAAACATTATGAGATTAAAACTATTGCAGATTCAAAACTGAATAGTATAAAGGATTTGATTTCTAAGGCTTTGACAGACGGACAGATATCTGAGAATGAATTTAAATTGATTTTAGATGAATTAGACAAATATAATAAACTGAAAGATAGCATACACTCAAAACAAACAGGATTAAGTGAAACGGAAAGAAAAAAACTTATTGAGGAAGGTAAGGTACAGGCTTTAGCCGAGGTAAAAAAAAAAATAGGAAATGTTTGATTTTATTGAATAAAATTACAATAGTAAATAATGACCCACCACCTATTTATAGGAGCACAAACTAAATATGCAGATTTCTTCATTCTAATTCTTTGCAAATTTCTTTTACTGACTGTTAAAAGCTACGCATTACGGTGATTCACGGTCCTTTCTGTGCTTTGATTATTCCCGTAACGACTTTCAGGCCTTTCTGTACTTTGATTATATCCGTAACGACTTTCAGGCCTTTCTGTACTTTGATTATATCCGTAACGACTTTCGGACTATAAGGGTGCGCAGTCTGGTCAGGGTCTTCCCTATTCATAAATGCTAAAAGATACCTTTATCTCAATGGTGAAAGTGTCTAAGAATCTGACAATGACGAACGTCGTTTTAGAGGCATTAAGTGTTATTCAAAAAAAGATAAAAGACACATAATTTTGTTCAATAAAATAGTAATAAAAAACGATCCACCGCCTTTGTATCAAAGATGAATACATGGGTGAATATTTTTTGTCCACCTCTCTACTGGACTATCAGTGTAAACATCAGAGGAAAGTTTTTATCTTATCACCGATAACGTATATGACACGCGTGTCACATAATAATTTAACCTATCACCGGTTTACAGTTTCATCAGGTTTGAGAAATCTACCATACAACTGGATTACAAAATGGCTCATTCAATTAAATCAGTTTCAAAATTTTCTGAGGATGCCATTAATGTTGCTTTAAATTCCATCCCCCCTCAGGAAAAAGCAGCTTTTGAAAAGGGGTTGGAAGTGCTTAAGGCGGCCCGTATAATGATGAAGTTAAGAGATTATTGCATATTGAAACTGTGTAGTCAGTGTTGTTTTTTTTGTTCTGCGCATCTCTGTCTCTAAAGGTGAGTACTTTTATTTTCTCAATGAACAAAATGGATTACGCGTAATCATCAATAAAAAGTCTCAACAAAATGGATTACGTGTAATTGTCTTTGATATATATGTACAGACAAATATATCACCGATTACAGCGTAATCTTCAATCGATTGTTTCAACAAACAGAGTTAGTGATAATACTGCAGAATATATGTGGTATGACGTGTCTATATATAGAGTGTTAGTTGTTGAGGATGATAATTTATTTTTTTTTTTTATGCTCAAATTGGTGATATAGTTTGTATCGCCGTCGGAAAATTGTGATATAATATATATATAGATTATGCTCCAATCGGCGATATAACGAAAGAAAGTGAGGTATGTCGCCGTTGGAGCATAATCTATATATATACATTATTTCCCATCCATCATATGACGAAAATTATTTTGTTTATTAACCCTTATCTTGCTGTTCACGACAACCCCTGTCTTTGCAAACAGTGTAGATCAAGATCAAATGGCTTCTGAAGAAGCCATCTGATCAGGATCTACACTGTTTGGCATTTAGTTTATGAATTTGTAGCAATAAATTACATCAAGTAATTTGATTGGTTGATAGACAGAAATGGATGTGGCTTAAATGAATATTCAGCAAGATAGGGGTAAGAGCTACAATGTAAGAAGAAAACAATTTCACGCTGTTTTCCAATTACAGTGGAACAGCGTAGGTCCTAGCTAACTACCATACAAAACAACATATGGCGAAGTTTATCGATGACATGACAACGTGTTTTCAGATGACAGTGACAATACAAGAATAATGTTAATCACATCTTTCCGTTTACAATATTATGGAAATATGATAGCTTTTTCTCACTTCACTATGTGGTCGACTCGCCCAGGAAAAATAGAGATAAAATTTTCCAAAAAAAAAAAAAATCTGAAACATGTGCCCGTTTGTCAATGTCTTATCATTCTTGCTATTAAAATTCAACATCAAAGGGGGTCTTTCATCTGTGCCCATGCATGTTTTTCTTTAAACTTTGTATATTAATAACTCAGCATATACAACCTATAAAAATGTATTTAATAAATTATATAAGTCAAAGTGGGACTCAGGAGGCCACTCTAACTGACTCCCTCCATGAGCTGGTGTCTGTCTCTAAATAAGTGCGTATTAAATATTATGTTTTATTAGTTTCAAGATCTGTGAACTGGATTGAATGCAGATCTCCATAGGCATTCCTTTGATACTAAATAACCTTTTGAATTAATTAAAGTTTACATTTTCTGATAAAATAATTATCAAAAATCTCATTTTTTAATTAAAATTTTAAACAATGATCAAAATTCAATCCCTAAGATGAATATGTTCTAGTCTTTGTCAAGATTTCATTTTGCTAGAAAAATTTGCCATATGTATCTTCTTTAACTATGCCAAATTTCATGAAAATCCGAAACCGGTAACACTGTACTTTTACACCTTTAATGGCGTAAGTCGTTTCTGCAAAATTTACTATTTTATTGAAATCATCCAAGAACCTTACAAAAAGGCAATTCGTAACACTTACTTAATAAAAATGAAATTATACAAATCAAAATGAATACATATTGAGCTGATCTAGCTTAGAAAATATTAAAATATCATGAATTTCTTATATTTTCCTTTCATTTATACACTATGATCTATCCAAAATAGTAGATAGTAAAACACTAAATCAAAAGGTATTCTAATCAACATATTAGGCTTAACAACATATATTGCTTTTTTATTAGCAGCAAAATTATTGTGAACATGTGCAACTTTATTTAATGACTTTGCATAAGTCATGCTACTCAAATAGGTGAAAGGCAATGAGATCCATTATTTTCATTTCCATACCAAGCTGGTATGCAAGGACGCAATGGTCAGTGGTTTGTTGTTACTAGTAAAAATAGTTCTGTTGATAAATACATGGGCCAGATCAAGCCTTAGATATACTCTGTCTTTATGTACGCTGGATTATTATCCTAACAAAAAAGTTCATTCATGTTCGCTATTTTTGTCTGCTAGTCGAATTTCTGGAAAAGAAGAAATGATTTGCAAATCATAAAGATTGGTATTCTGAAATTCAATTCCTTAATGTAGTATTTTGGTTGCTGTAAAATATATAGAGGATCTTACTCGAGTGGTCATTTCATATGACATATGATCAAAACTGAAGGGGCTACGGTGATGAAAAGGTAAAAAATCGACATTTTCAGCCATCAAAGGGACATAACTATATAGTTAATGGGGCAACTTGGCCGGTTTTCGAACTCATCCGAGGTTTTATCCCCAGCCACCTTACATATAAGTTTCAGAAAGATACGATCAAAACTGAAGGGGCTACAGTGTTGACAAGGTAAAAAATCAACATTTTCAGCAATCAAAGGGACCTCACTCTATGATAAATAGGCCACCTTTGCCGGTATGCGAACTCATCCGAGGCTTTATCCCCAGCCACCTTGCATATAAGTTTCAGAAAGATCCGATCAAAACTCAAAGGGCTACGGTGATGACAAGGTCAAAAATCGGTATTTTCAGCAATCAAAGGGATGTTACTCTGTGATAAATGGACGTTACTCTGTGATAAATGGACCAACTTGGCTGGTTTTCGAACTCATCCGAGATTTTATCCCCAGCCACTTTACATATAAGTTTCAGAAAGATTCGATCAAAACTGAAAGGGCTACAGTGATGACAAGGTCAAAAATCAGCATTTTCAGCAATCAAAGGGACGTTACTCTACAAAAAAAGGGCCGACTTGGTCTGTTTTCGAACTCATCCGAGATTTTATCCACAGCCACCTTACATATAAGTTTCAGAAAGATCCGATCAAAACTAAAGGGGCTACGGTGATGACAAGGTCAAAAATCGGCATTTTCAGCAATCAAAGGGACGTAACTCTATGATAAACCAGCGGACTTGGCCGGTTTTCAAACTCTTCCGAGGTTTTATCCCCAGACACATTACATATAAGTTTCAGAAAGATCCGATCAAAACTGAAGGGGCTACGGTGATGACAAGGTCAAAAATCGGCATTTTCAGCAATCAAAGGGACGTAACTCTATGATAAATGGGCCGACTTGGCCGGTTTTCGAACTCATCCGAGTTTTTATCCCCAGTCACCGTACATATAAGTTTCAGAAAGATCCGATCAAAACTGAAGGCGCTACGGTGATGACAAGCATTTTCCCATAGTAAGTCTATGGGACCTTGTGGTTGCTATAGGAACCAAAGTTTTAGAGCGATTTCAAAAAAAAAGTTTATGTCATCAATGCCCCACCAGAGGCATGCTACAGGTGAGAAATGATTGAGATCAGCCTGCAGGATACAGAGATATAGCTGCTCAAAAGTGTGGACGGACGACGGACGGACGGACGACGGAGGACCCACTATACTATAAGCTCCCCTGGAGCCTTCGGCCCAGGTGAGCTAAAAATCGGAACTGACACTGATATGGATTTTCTGTTGCAAAATATATCATTGATTAACGAGGCACAGGATATTTGGTGAAAACCAAGCTGTTCCATGGCCTAGGGGAATTTTGCTATTAGACAGGGAGAGAAACAGTTTCCTTCCTTACATTACACATGCATAAAAATGTCTCTTTTCTGCATAGGAATTGTAATTGTTGACGTTTCTTTTGTGTCTTATTTTTTTGTTTTTACTTTGTCAATAAAGTGGTTAATTTAGCCGAAGTAAGCTTTTAGTATTTTTTCTGGTTGTAAAACATTCAACCACTTATTGAATGTTTCTGCCGAATGCAAGTTCACTGTTTTTTAAGCACTGTTCTTGCTTGCTTTGTTGTTCATTAATGATTATCGGTACATTTCTGTGCGTACATTTCTGTGCCATTTATCTCTCAGCTTAGAAAGAGCATTGCAGTGTTTGGACAGAAAAAACATCAAAGTGTATTTACTGAATTTAGTTATACTTTAGTAGGCTTATCTTACATACATGTAACACACAATTCAGTTGTTCATTATCATTTTTAGTAGATGAGGATCAGCAGAAATATATACAGCTCAATCTGAATTGATATCACTTTTAATACATGGACATTTTAAATTAATGTGGAAATTGTTCTTAATAGTAAGTGTTTTTGTAATATTTTTTGCCACAGCTGAGAAACATTCGGCTGAGTTTTAGACATAAAAAGCTTCAGTCAAAGATTACTTCTGTGTGTGTCCAGCTGGAAAAAGAGCTATCGGCATGTGTAGACACACAGCTAGTATCATTTTTTCTCTTGGACATTTGGCTTATCAGTCCACAATACAACCACTATCACAGGCCAGCCACTCAAAAATAGATGGATGGATGGATATTTTGTTTAAAGACGCTCAACCCGAATAGGGCATATAGCGTCTAAAAATAATTAGGTATTAGATATAGAATTGTTATTGAAGTTTAAAAGTGAAATTATTAATGATTACAGTTTGATAAAAAGGCCGATTTCTTTAAGAAAATTGATTAATTTATAAGATGGTACGTCGTTAAAAAGATCTTTCATTGTTGTAACATTAAAATATTTTGAGCGTACATGATAAAATTCTACACATGAAATGAGAAAGTGATTAAGTGGGAACGGTTCGTTACAAGATACACAGAAAGGGACTTGTTCGTTTTGTAAAATGTAAGAATGAGTGAGTCTTGTGTGTCCAATACGGCATCTGGTAATTTTAGTCTGGTCTTTCCTACTATAATTTGAGAAAGAGCATTTACTGTGAAAATTAGGTTCTATTTTGAATAATTTATTATCGGTTTCTTTTTCCCAAATAGATTGACATTTGTTTTTGATATACTTATTAATGTTAGAATTAAAATTTGAAAAATGAATTTTAAAATTTGTAACAGTCAAAGATAAAGCAGATTTAGCTTCTATATCAGCCAACTCATTTCCACGAATATTGATGTGACTGGGAATCCAGCAGAAAATAATCTCCTTGGAGAGATAAAGATAGTGGAATTTTCTTGAAATTTGTTGAATTAAGGGATTTCTGTGCTGTTGATCTTTAAGAGCCTTAAGAACAGAAAAAGAAACTGAAAAAATGATAAATTGTTTTTCGTAATGATCTCTAATATGATACAGTGCAATATCATTTGCTTTCGCTTCAGCAGTAAAAATAGAGCTATTATCGGGTAATCTAATGCTGTCACTGAAATTCGGACTAAAGACAGAACAAGCAACTTTCTCATCTTGTTTCGAACCGTCAGTGTAAATGGGAATGTGATGTTTAAAATTGGATTTGATTTCTAAAAATTCGTTCTTAAATATATGCGATTCTACTTCGGATTTGTTATTTTTGTGCAACTCTAAAATTATCTTTGGTGGTTTCAACACCCATGGTTCTTTCGATGGAAAAGAAAAAGATTGTATATTTTTAATATTAATATTGGCCTCTTCGAGTAACGGTTTTATTCTCAGGCCAAGAGGTTTTATAGCAGATGGTTTGTTATTGTAGAATCTTTCATAATTTGGGTTAAAAACAGAGTCATATGCTGAATTTCGTGGATTATCAGCTAATTTAGTAGCATATTGAAGAGACAATTTCCCTCTTCTTACATAGAGTGATGGTTCATTCGATTCAGCATAAAGACTTTCAATAGGTGAAGTGCGAAAGGCACCTAGTGCTAGACGAAAACCTTGATGATGTATAGTATCCAAAGATTTTAAATAAGATTTCCTAGCAGATCCATAGACTATGGAACCATAGTCCAATTTGGAACGAATTAAAGATCTATAAAGATTTAAAAGAACAGTTCGATCTCCTCCCCAGTCGGAACTGGACAGGACTTTAAGAATATCAAGAGCTTTTAAACATTTAGCTTTCAAAGCTTTGATATGAGGAATAAAAGACAATTTGCTATCGAATAAAAGACCCAAAAACTTCGCCTCATTAAAGACTTGAATTGGACTGCCATATATAGTTAGAACAGGATCTAAATGTAACTTTCGTAATTGGCAGAAGTGAACACACCGAGTTTTTGTTTTAGAAAATTTGAAACCATTTTCTGTTGCCCAAGTTTCTATATTATTCAAACACCTTTGTAGTTTAAATGGTTTCCATATTTTTTGATCGATAAAAGATTCCAAAAGCGTCAACAAAAAGCGAACAATCTGGGTCTTTTACACATTTAACTATATTATTAATTTTTACGCTAAACAAGGTTGGCGATAAAATACTACCTTGTGGTACACCTTGTTCTTGATCAAATGTGTCCGATAATGTAGTTCCTATGCGAACATTAAATGTTCTATCTGATAGGAAATTTTGAATAAAAAGTGGTAATCGGCCTTTAAGGCCCAAGGATTGTAAGTCTTTCATGATGCCATATTTCCAAGTCGTATCATAGGCCTTTTCAAGGTCAACGAATACAGCTACGACATGTTCTTTTTTAATAAAGGCATCACGTATAAATGATTCTAAGCGAATCAAATGATCGTTAGTAGAGCTGTTTTTTTTCTAAATCCAGCTTGAAATTTAGTGATAAGCTGGTTTGATTCTAAGAACTAAACCAGCCTATCATTAATCATTCTCTCCATTGTTTTACATAAGCAACTTGTCAAAGCAATAGGTCTGTAATTAGTGGCTTCAGTATAATCTTTATTATGTTTCGGAATAGGAATAATGGTAGCTTTTCTCCAGTTTTCAGGAAACTTTCCAGTGATCCAAATACCATTCAAAATGTTTAATAATGTTTCCAATGCCTTGTTGGGTAAATGTTTTAAAATTTGATAGTGTATGTCATCAGGACCAACAGCAGTATCATGAGATTTATGGAGAGCATCTAATAATTCTTTAGTAGTGAAAGGTAAATTATATTTTTCGTGATTTAATGATGAAAAATTTAAATTCTTTTTCTTGTTCTTGTTTAATATTTTGGAAGCTTTCTGAATAATTTGTGCTACAGGAGTTTTTCTGAAAATTTTCCCCCAAGGCATTGGAAATGTCTTTAGCCGTTGAACATATATTTCCGTTCGATTTGATATGGACATGTTTATTTGATTTGTTTTTGCCACTAATTTTTCTTATCATGTCCCATATTTTCTTCGTTGGTGTTCTCGTATTCGGTTTGGAGACGTATTGCTGCCAAGATGCTTTTTTTTGGCCGATTTTATTGTTTTGCGAGCTTTAGCTCGCATATGTTTGGCATGGATAAGATTTTCTTTTGTTGGTTATTTACTAAATTTTCGTAATGCAGATTTTCTTTTATTGATTGAATTTTTAACTTCGTCATTAAACCAAGGTCTGTTTCTTTTTGCTAATGTCGAGGATTTAGAAATGCATTTTTCAGCAATATCAATCAATTCATCAGTAAAATCTTGTATATCATTTGCAGTTTTAAAAATTTCAGGTTCGAGTTTTTCATTACATAATTGATTAAAATTTTCCCAACTTGCTTTACTCAAATTCCATCTGGGGAGACGATCCTCATGGGTCGATTCAATTTCTTCAATTACTATCGGAAAATGATCGCTCCCATGGCGATCGTCCACAACAGACCAATCAAAATCTAGATAGATACTTGGAGAACAAATTGAAAGATCTAAAGCAAAATAATTCCTTGTGGGAGAATGAAGGTGTGTTGGTTGCTTATCATTAAATAAACATAAATCATTTTCAGCAATAAAATATTCTAGGATTTCTCCTTTGTCATTTGTATCCGAGCAACCCCGTAATTTGCTGTGACTATTAAAGTCTCCTTATAATATATAAGGACTAGGCAATTGATTAGTTAGATTTTCTAATTCTTGTTTAGAAAAATTATAATGAGGTGGAAGGTAGACAGAACAAATCGTTATGGATTTGGATAAAGTGACGTTTACAGCAACAGCTTGTAAATTAGTGTTTACATCTATTTTCCTATGAGGAACGTCAGATTTTACCAGGATTGATGTACCTCCTGATGCCTTCTGATTATCCGTTGTGATATGATTGTACATACTGTAACCTTTGAAATTAATATCTGTAGCTTTCAAAAAAGTTTCTTGGAGACAAATGACATTAGGAGAAAAAAGTGTAGATAAAATTAAAAGTTCGTTAAAATTGGCTTTCAATCCTCGACAATTCCTTTGAATTATTGACCTCTTATCCATGGTTGAATGGAGAGAAGATTAAAACAAGGAATTTAATCCTTTATTTTTTATTATGCTTTGAGAACGTGGTAGGATCAACGTCCAACTCCATGTCCTCAAGGGCGCCGTACTAATTAGCCAGTTAAACTGGATCAGCCGCAGCCCCTTTACTGTTCGGGTTTGATCCTTTATGCTTTTCTTTGTCGTTTTTTTTCTTTTTGATTCGCTGTCCCTGACGTGGATCGGGAGTGAGATCTGCTAGAATGTTTGCTGTTAGGTTGTGAACTGGTCTGTGAAGTTTGTCTAGATTCTGTTCTTGAATGATGAGTAGATGTAGGTTGTGACGATGTAGGTTGTGACGATGTAGGTTGTGACGATGTAGTAGGTTGTGACGATGTGGTTTTGGGTTTTACAGAAGAGGTAATAACTTTAGAATGGGGTTTAATTTCAAAATCTTTTTCGTTGAATTGTGTAGATGTTTCTTTGGTTTCAGGTTTGGTGGTAAGGGATTGGACAACTTTGGCGAATGTGGTTTCTGGTTCATTTTGTTGAATTTTCTTGGCTTCCAAATATGTGACGTTTTGAGTGACTTTGATTTTCATAATTTCTCTTTCCGTTTTCCAAACTTCACAGACATCGGATTTTGAGAGATGATTTTTTCCGCAGTTCACGCATTTTGGAGAATTCTTGCAGTTGATAGTGTGATGATCGGTACCACCACACTTCTCACAAACAGATCCGTCAGGGACAGTGCAATCGTTTTCATGGTGCCCAAACCTCTGACAATTAAAACATCGCAGAGGATTGGGTACGTAGATTTCCACTGGTATTATTCTGTAAAAGATCTTCAGTGATTTCGGCAACGTGTTGAATGTAAGAAGTAATGTGTTGGTGTCGATAAGATTTCCGTCTTTTTTAATTTTGAATCTTTTACAGGCCGTAACTCCTTGTTCTTTCAAATATTCAACAATGCTGGCTTCTGTTGCCTGTTTTAGCATTCTGTTACGGATTATTCCTTTGCATGAATTTAATGTTTTGTGTTCCGTGACAGAGACGTTTAGGTTGAAGAATTTGTTTATTTTAAGAAGATTTTCCGTTTGCGATTTCCGATTTGTTTCTATCAAAAGTGTTCCGTTTTTCAATTTTTTAACATTTTGGCGTTCCGATAATAGCTTCAATCTGTTTTTCAATGACAAAAGGTGAAAGTGTAGTTACGGCCTTTTCTTCGTTGCTCGAAACCACTAAAAATCTTGCGAAATTTTCATTAGCTTTGAAAGTGATAAATTATGATTCGATAGCTATGCGCCCCACCCTCCTTGGAGCCCTACACGGGGACGTTTAGTGGAAATGGATCTCCTATTTCCAACGCCAAGGCTACATTGATATTATACTCGATGACTGGACCAGAGTCCTTCCGCTCCACTTCTGTTTTATGAATCTCAACTATGCACCCAGATTTTAATAAAAAAAACTGAGAAACAGTTGGGACCCATCCCCACCCGTATTCTCTCCCTCAAAGAAGCTTCTGCTGTATTTCCCCAGTACAAGCCCACCATCAGCCGCCGCCCATCAAATAACACTCAAAGATAGAGGAATAAGAAAAAAATACACCCGGTTTGTACCATAAAGATACGTAAGAAAGATAGAAGGAAGTAAAGAACAAGCTGTGCGATTCTAGAGCTTGACAAAACTGAGCCGATTGATTCAGGCCGGATCTAGCCTAAACCCCTCGTCTATCTGAAATATGGGCCAAAATGATGTGTTGAAAAGCTGGAGATCCCTTGGCTTTTCCCAACCATCAGGATCCCTACTTCCAGCATACGAGACGCCACTCACGGCAAACAAGTGGCTCCTGTTTCAACAAGGAATTTCATCCCCATTCACTACAGAAGGAAAGTGACCTGTATATTTTATTCCCTACAGACAAGGGAGGCCGAAAACGTTTGCTTAAATAAAAGCTTGGCTCTGAAAACAGGAGATCCTTTGCTGAATATGAGATCCACGATTATGGTAAGAAATTATTAAGGTGATAAGTTTCCGAAAGAACAAAGGATTTTTATAAACTGATAAAGAAATAAGCTGTGTTAGATGATGAAGTGCACTTCAGAACTTTGTGATAAGTATCCGATACTGTTAACTTTTGTGTAACATAAAATAACTTTGGGGTAACATGAAATGACAAGTTACTGATCTAATAACTTATACAAAATGCATCTTTCATTGTTTGATGTGCAGAGTGATGGAGCATGAAAAAGTGACACATACACAGTACAAAAACATATGTTAGACACAGATGAGGTTTTCTTCTTTGCAGTGCGCGGCCCACCAGCACAGATGAAACACGTACAAATGCAGTGTGGTAGTAACATGAGATAGGAAATGTTTAAAAGGATAGATCTCGCGAAGTGAAATGTTAAAAAAAATGGTAAGATGCATTTGAACAAATTGATTCACAAAACAATACCGGTCGAACGGACGATTGTTCTGTATGTTGGAGGTTTTTACCCAACTGCCACAGAAGCTGAAGGCAGCCACCTATTTCGAGGCACCGGGTGGTCTCGGCCATGGGACTGTTTTCTGTGGGGTCTTACCACTCTGCCACACTCCCGAAGGCAGCCGCCATATTTCTACCCCCGGGCTGGCGCGGGGCACTCCAAAATAGAAGTGGAGGCAATGATCAGGAATTGAAACAGTCAACGCACAGCTCCCATCAGAGACACCAAAGGGAAAGAAACACAAACATGAAACAACAGACCTAATGGAAACATCAATAGCGGAGAGCCAAAAGGACAGTTACTTTCCAACAAAATGGCCAAAAAGCTATCCAAAATAAAATAATATAAGCGACACAAACACCCAAAGACAAACCATAACAAAAATAAACCGCGACAGAAGAACCGCCTCGGAATGGTCAGCGGAAACAAATTCAACTGTGGCGGGGGAGGGGGGGCTTAAATCGATTTTACGGTGCCACAATCCTCGCCCTTACTTCCGTCGCACTTTAGACAATTAATTTGTTCAGTGCGCATGAAAAACTCTTAACTCTTAACTCCTAACTCCTAACTCTTCAATGCTTTCATAGAGCAAAGGATTGAGCAGGCACAAATGGGGCCCAGAAAAGAAGTTGTAGATCTAGTAACAGACTAAGTTAGGGTATATATTTGGCTAACTGTTGAAAGAGATCATTTTCAGAACCATCAAAGATTCAAAATCTTATGAGTAATGTGATAACTACTCACAGATTGAATAATTATTATCACCAGTTTAAATGCTTCTTGATACATTGCATATGTGCTTTGTAATTACTGCAACAACTGCTGAGATCGGTAAATGAAATAAAAAACTTATACAAATATAGAGACAACATAATCATGATCACATAAGTTTTGGAACACAGACAGAAGCACGAACATGTGTTTTCTAAAAGCAAATTTATTCAAATGGCATTGAAATATACCTTCAGGAAGCCGTTTGGTTTCTTTCAGAGGGACTATACAAAGACGATAGATTGGCTAGTGCCTAGTGCAGATACAAATACTAAACACCGTTTAATGGGCCTTAATGCCAAGGAAAAGTAATCTCAAGTGTAGTAAACCCTCCTTTTTAAATGGATAGTTAGTGTTAAACAAACAAACAATTAATAGCTAGACTTGAGAGTCATTTATCTCAGTCGGATAACAAATCTCACAAAATCTAAAGCAACATCTAAAATGACTGGTATGTTGTTGAGATGAATTTTAAGTCTAAACACCACCTAAGCACCACTACTAAATTAGGCAAATCAGACACGAAGAAAACTATGCACATGGTTTCATGGGTGCGTTTGATGACGTTTGTCATCAAAACCTTTGCGGTATAGTTCTGTAGACAAAGTAGTTTGTTTTGGCCATGGCTTTAAACGGGGGGCAAATTAACCAAACCGGATGTTTTGAAGTAATACTTATAATTATGCTATGAACTACTTACACAACCCATACTATATTTTAGCCGTCCAAATTGAAAGCAAAAGTAAAGTATTATTAAACAGCATGACCGACACCTGATAATCATATAATTTCACATTTTGCTGAATCAGGACTATCAGTATTCAGTCTGTTAAAACACAATGTTACCGGTCCTCAATTTCCATGAAATTTCATCTACATATTCCTAAGATGTGTGGATAGTTTTCCTACTAAAATGGTGTCTTGATAATAATTGGAACATGGTAAAATTGCATATAAAATTTCAATGAATTGAAAACTTGGAGCTGAAACATGGGGATACCATCAAAGAAAATTGAATGCCCAGCCACTGTTACTAGACATATGAGGCCATTCATAATATCAACTAACTCATCAATTATGGCTTTAATTCATAAAACATTGCAGTATTATATATATGAAACTCTGGATACTGTAGACTGATTTATGTCAGAGTACTCTCTATTGCGATAGAGACTTCATAAAAATGTAATAAATTTACTACGGAAATAGCATTTAAAAGTGAATGCATCGTAGTTATAATGGTTATACCCAAGGAAATTATTGTTCATAATTTCATCAAATTCCAAGCGGGGGCAGAAACCAATGTAAATTTCCTATACCCTGAAAAAAACCCTTTACAATGTATTGATACAGGCGTTTTAGCTCACCTGGGCACGAAGTGCTCATATCAGTGAATGCCCGTCGTGCGTCGTCAACAATTTGATTTAAATGCGAACTCCTCCTAAACCCTTGGGCCAATTAGATTCAAACTTCACAGGAATGTTTTATCTGGGTTACTCCCTACCAAAATAGCTAAAATCGTTCCGCTCCGATGAACAAGATGGCCGCCAGTGCTAAAAATAGAAAAAAATATTTAAACGCGAACTCCTACTGTACCCTTCGGCCAATTTCATTCAAACTTCACAGACACGTTGCTAAGGTGAGTGTTTACCAAAATAGCTAAAACGGTTCCGCTCCATTGAGCAAAATGGCCGCCAGAGTTAAGAATAGAAAAACATCGTACTGAATTTGCTTCAAACGCGAACTCCTCCTAAACCCTCGGCCAGATTCAAACGTCCCAGGAATGTTGCCTGGGTGCTCCCTACCAAAATAGCTAAAATCGTTCCGCTCTGATGAACACGATGGCCACCAGAGCTTAAAATAGAAAAAATAAATCAATAAACGCCAACTCCTACTGTACCCTTGGGCCAATTTCATTCAAACGTCACAGAAACGTTGCTTATGTGACCCTTTACCAAAATAGCTAAAACAGCTCTGCTCCAGTGAGCAAAATTGCCGCCGGAGCTAAAAATAGAAAAACATCGTAAATTTGCTTCAAACGCGAACATCACCTTAACCCTTGGTCCAATTTGATTCAAACTTCACAGGAATGTTGCCCGGGCAGCTCGCTACCAAAATACTTAAAATCGTTCTGCTCCTTTGAACAAGATGGCCGACAGAGTTAAAAATAGAAAAATCTTTAAACGCAAACTCCTACTGTACCCTTGGGCAAAATTTCATTCAAACTTCACAGAAACGTTGTTAAGGTGACCCTTTACCAAATAGCTAAAACGGTTCCGCTCCAGTGAGCAAAATGGCCACCAGAGCTAAAAATAGAAAAACGTAAATTTGCTTCAAACAAGAACTTCTCCTAAACCCTTGGTCCAGTTTGATTCAAACTTCACAGGAATGTTGCCTTGGTGGCTCCCTACCAAAATAGTTAAAATCGTTCCGCTCTGACAAACAAGATGGGCGCCAGAGCTAAAAATAGTAAAAAAACTCTTGAAACAACAACTCCTCCTATACTCTTGGGCCAATTTCATTGAAGCTTTGCAGGAATAATGCTTGGATGACCTTCTCCCGTAAAAGCTTAAACGATCTTTGCTCGGATGAACCAAATGGCTGCCAGAGCTAAAAATAGCGTAAATTTCCTTTCTCCTAATCCCTTGGGCCAATTGGATTTAATTTTCACAGGAATGTTGCCTTGTATGTCATTTGGGTGACATGGATACTCCCTACCAAAATAGCTAAAATCGTTTCGCTCTGGCAAATACGATGGTCACCAGAGCTAAAAATGGAAAACAAATCTTCAAACGACAACTCCTCCTGTACCCTTGGGCCAATTTCATTCAAACGTCGTAGGAAAAAAAGATGACCCTCCACCAAAATAGCTAAAACGATCCCGTTCTGATAACAAAATGGCAACCAGAGCTAAAAGTAGAAAAAAAATATTGTAAATTTGCTTCAAACACGAACTCTTCCTAAACCGTTGGGCAAAGTTCATAGGAATATTGTCTAGGTGACTCCCTACCAAAGTAGCTAAAACTGTTCCAACCTGACGAACAAGATGGCCACAAGGGCTGAAAATAGAATGTACTAGAGACAGTGGCACTCAGATGAGCGAATCAGGGCCCTCTGGGCCCCCTTGTTTCGTAATGCCACCAGAAAATGGGAAGTGTTAAGGATAATTAAGGGATAATTGCCTTTATATAGTTGCTGAAACCTGTGTTATACATTATTATTACATGTAATTGACTATCCTGTATTGTTCGGAGGTCATCCATATTAACACCGAGGTCAAAATCAATTATTACGTTCATAATGGGTGTCAATTAATAAAATTGCCATTAATCAAGTAACTTCGTATTGCCCCAGCCATATATAGGGTCTTCGGTCTGCTGTATTGACCTCGGCCTTCGGCCGCGGGTCAATACAGCAGACATCGAACCTGTAACTGAGCCACACACAATAGCGATTCTGACAAATACTTTTATGTTATTAATCAGACCTCGGACCAATAGAGCAGACCTCGAACCCGTAACTGGGCCAATACGAAATTACTTGATAAATAACATTATATTATTAATCGACTATCCTGTATTGTTCGTAACACTGAGGTCAAAAATCAATAATCAAGTTTTTAATGGTGTCAATTAATAAAATTGTCATTAATCAAGTAATTTCGTATTGTCCCAGTTACAGGTCCTTGGTCAGCTGTATTGGCCTCGGCCTTCGGCCTGCTGCTAAAACAGCAGACCTCGAACCTGTAACTGGTCCAATACGAAATTACTTGATAAATAACATAATAGTATTTGTTAAAATCGCCATTAACACATGTGTTTATGAAGAAACGAGAGAAATTATCTCTAGTTATCCACATTATTCATCCATACATTATGAAAACACGCCTATACAAATACTTTATACATTTTACCGACGAAAAAACGAATATTTTATGATGAAAAATTGTGATATTTTTCTTATTTCTGCATAAAATATAGATTGTGGGTACTCGTTAGAACCGCCTCGTCGAGGCGGTTCTAACGAGTACCATGAATCTATATTTTAGAGCAGAAATAAGAAAAATAAGGTTTACCCCTGCAAACCCCAGTTTTACTAATTAAAAGTGGGGTTCAATGGGGTGAAATTTATATAGGTGTGTTTTGTGATGCCTGGAGCACTGGCATTACCGTAAAAAAAAAAATAAAAATTCCTAAAATTTCGAACACATTGAGGAACTACTGTAATTCTCCTAAGCGCTGTTATTAATGGGCGCAGAACTTTAATTTGTATGGTCAAGCTAATTTTTTGCGAAACTCTTTTAACTCCAAAACACAGGGCTATGTTATATTAATAACTAAAAAAAGTCCTCAAAAATATCCGTGCCAGTTCTGAGAAAATTACGATTTAATCCGCAGAAAAGCCATTAAATAAGTTATGGCGCGTTAATTGGCACGGTCACCGTACACTGTTTACGTAAAATCGGTGTAACCGGTGTCAACATAAACAGTACAATAGCGCAGTGACGATTTTACCGAAGCGGATTTTCAATTGAAAAACTAATAGAGTCGCAAGATGAAAGTACGAAAATGAATTATTTTCCTCGTTAGAGGTATGTATTTTCCCAATTCTATCTATATTTGTTTGAATCCACAGAATCGAATGGAAATTGAAGGTTTGGCGGACACAAGCAGACGACGCATATTCCCGCTGTTTTCTATTTGCGTTTTTTTTTTAATAGATGATGTCATTTTTCTTGTATGCTATTGTTAAACTATATTCAAAATGTAAAAATAAACAATTCTTGTCGGACAAATGAAAGTGTCAACGTCTCATGACAATTTTTTTAATGTATGGAAGCACATTTGTGTCATCAGATCCGAATAAATTAATTTCGTTGATACGTGCATAATTGTGTTTTTAATCTATTTAACTTATGTTCTGAACATAAAATTATTACAATAACAGAAATGCATCTTATTCATCCTATTTATAAGAAGTTGTATGTAATCCTGAAATAGCAAAATATCTCATTCATGTTCGCTGCTTTTGTCTGCTAGTCGAATTTCTGGAAAAAAAGAAATGATTTGTAAACTATACAGATTGGTATTCTGAACAATTCCTTAATTTAGTATTTTGGTTGCTGTAAAATATACCTAGATCTACATTTTGTGGTATTTTGCATGCTAAAAACATGAAAAATAGTACCATAATTTCTTACTTCTCTGATTTGTTGCAACTCCAGTGATCGTGTTCATTAATCAGAGGCGTGATTTGCACCACACCATTGCCTATGGAAGTTGATATTGGTCTATGTGACAGAATACACCAACCCGAATTCCATGTTATTTAGAGTTGGTTTGCCACAGACAAATGAACATAGTGTAAACACATATTTTACTATGTATATTTGCATTGTGTGTTTGTTTGTTTTGGAGTTTAACGGTCCAGTCAACACTATTTAGGTCATTTTGAGCCGGTCTGTTTACCTATCCACACTTTGCCTGGACAGGCTCATACGTAAGCAGTTAACCAGTACAGCGCACATTCTTTTGCCAGAAACTGACAACTACCCTTCTTGAATCAGCGGAAGGGGGAGAATGACCGTAGAAAAGATTCCATGATCAATCTCCGTGAAGAATGCTTCCGACCCCGACAGGTATCGAACCCGCGTCCTCCTGATCACCAGTCAGACACGCATCCGACTGAGCTACCGAGGCCGGCGAGTTTTTAATTCAAAAGCACAGTCGAATATGGGAAATTCATTTACAATCGCTTTTTTGTCCCTAGTACATGTAGATATTTGTTCATATAACTGTTTAGGTCAATTGATGGAAGTTAGTTTGATTTTTATTTGAAAAGTTTTGTTTTCCGTGCCGATTGGAATCGCCTCTATGAGGCGATCCGAATGAGTGCACACAGCATACATTTAATTCATAAAAAGCCGAAAATATTTTCTAAGACCATCGAGTCATGGTCTAGGTATATGTAAGGTCAATAGTTCGAACTAACCGTATCTCGAACAATATTTCATGGTTCCGAAGATGTTCGAGTTATCGAAGTTTGACTGTACTGGCAATGACCACCGACGACAGAGAACGGAGATTCTCATCCTTTCAGATCCCTTATAACCTTCACATTACGACTACAAGCCCGTGTGCTATAATGGCATCTTTCTTACAAGTGTCAACATTAGTTAGTCCATGTAATGAACATCCCGTTGTATGTACTATTCGAATTGACTTGTCAAAAATGAAATGAATAAATATTGTAGCGTCCGAGCGGTCGGCAACGCTACACTGTCGTCAGGATGCTACGTTTACTGTAAGTTGGAGTCAAAATTGAAACAAGACCAAGTCCGTTTATGAACCAGTTTTAATGAATTTGGTGATAATTTCGAACAACAGCAGCAACTAGCAGCGCTCGACTCTATACCCGGCAGAAAATCGCATAAATAAATTTCCCCTACGTACAAATCTATCCGAAAATAATCAGTATCTCCCTAACCCTTAAATTATCTCTTATCGATACACACAACTGCTCCCCGCAGTTCCAAAACGATTTCCCAACCACGAACCAAGCCGAACGCTGCTTATATAGTCTCAACGCCAAACCTGCCGAAATCAGCACCCAACGTGACGAAATCAAACGCCCAACACGCTTGGCGGCGGCTGGGCCGCTGGGTCTCAACATGACGGGTGACGAGTCAGCAGCTAAGGCGTTGGGAAATGATGTACCCAGCGACCTGTATACAGAATGAATGAAAGAAAAATGATGGAAGTAGAAGAAGAAAATAAATTCAATTTTCAATTACCTTAAATGTCAATTCTTTCAGATGTAATTCAAATTGTCCGCCACATAAACTTTAAACAACAAGCACTGCAATCGATTAAATCTAAAAATAAAATCAGCTTCTATTCATAGCCATGCTTTCTTAGGTACCATTGATTATTATTAATCAATATTCTTAAATAACCTTGAAATAAAGTCTTAGTGCAGAAGAGAGAGATAAAATATGTGCGTGTCCACCCCGAAATCCGAGAGAGCCCGCCCATCGGGGCTTGAAGCAACAGACGGGCTGCGCAGAGCCGACACCCACCCGCACACGAGCACTGGTAAACCACTTAGAGGACCCAAGCCTGCCCAGGCAGAGCGGTGCGAGTCGGTCCGTCCATGCTTACAAACCCCACCGATCCCACTGGGCGGCAGAGCTTGAGATGTCATTTCATCGCAGTGTCGGGTAAAAGTCCCACAGAATTGGAAGCAACGTCTCCAAAATGACCTTTACAGTGTCGACGGGGACGTTAAACCTCAAATTAAACAGAGAGAGAGAGAAGGCAAAGCACCCATCAGGCCCAACAGGGAGAAAGGGAAGAAGAGGGAAAAAGAAGGACACTAGAGCATGAAGAAGAAAAGGAGAGGGAGACACCAGAAGAAGACAAGGCCGACAAGAACAAGAAAAGAGCAAGAAAAAAATAGAAGAGGAGAAGACGACAAATAGAGGATGAAGAAGAAAAACAAGTTAGAAAGGGAAAAAATGACGAACCGAGAAGAAGACAAAGCCGAGAAGAAGAAGCAGATGATGATGAAGAGGAAGAAGATGAAGAAGAGAAAACGGAGAAGAAGAGGAAGACGATGAAGAGAGGGAAGGAAAATAGAGGATGAAGAAGAAAAAGAACAGCAAGAACAAAAACCTGAGAAGAATTGGAAGAAGAAGAAGAAGAAGAAGAAGAAGAAGAAGAAGAAGAAGAAGAAGAAGAAGAAGAAGAAGAAGAAGAAGAAGAAGAAGAAGAAGAAGACGGAGAAGAAACAAACAAACAGAAAAAAGAAAAAGGCCACCGGGCACAAACAAACACACTGCTAAGTTCTGTCACCGTAGAACCGTGACAAACTCGTGTTACCTCAAGAAAAAACAATGCACAGGCAGTAAAAGTGCCAGTCTGCATGGGGTGGCTTTACAATATTGTTTAAACCAATGAACATCCCCATAAACTGAAGTATATATATAGATACAGGGTGGTGCATTATTTCTCATTTCTGCTGCAAGAAATTGTTTGTGCTTACTCGTTGAACCGCCTCAATGAGATCTGGTTGTTTGTTTGTTTGTTTGTTTGATTTTATGTTTAACGTCCCTGTCAATACTGTAAAGGTCATTTTGGAGACGTTGCTTCCAATTTTGTGGAACTTTTACCCGACATTAAGATGAAATGACATCTCAAGCCCTGCTGCCCAATGAAACCAATAGGGTTTTTAAGCATAGACGGGCCGACTCGCACCGCTTTGCCTGGGCCTGGGCAGGCTTAGATCCTCTAAGCGGTTTACCAGTACTCGTGTGCGGGTCGGTTTCAGCTCTGCGTGGAAGCATCATGCAGCCCATCTATTTCTTCAAGCCCCGATGGGCGGGGGCGGGTGAGATCTGGTTGAATTACCTATCCACGCTTTTCATAGGAAGGTTTATACATCACAAAAACACCTCTAACAATTTTGAACCCCTTGAACCCCACTTTTATATAGTAAAACTGGGGTCTAAAGGGGTAAACCTTTTTTAATTTCTGCAGTAAAATATAGATTGTGGGCATTCGTAAGAACCGCCTCGTTAACGCGAATTTGTTACCAGGCCACATCCGAGACCTCTAGAGGTAGTGACAAAGTCAAATTTTCAGTAAACAAAGATAGATGCTCCGCCGTTGTAAGTATGTTCTAAATAGAATTCAGCGAATCTCTCAGAATTCCGGTAATGATATTCCATATAAATATGATTTAACTATCCAAACAAGCAGAACTATATAACTTGGGAACCGCGTAAAGTCGGCCGTGGATCTGCATGTTCCCAGTGAGGTAACAGCAAACACAGATTGTGCAGCATATTTTTAATTTATGACGAGTATCAAAGGATTTGACGATGCTAAACCTGATAATATTGACTACAAAGTAGAAGTAAAACAAAGATCAGGAATCGATACAATTAACTTACTCCACCCATCAAAGACACCAAAGGGAAAGAAACACAAACATTAAGCGACCAGACCATAATGGAAACCTAAACAAAGGAAGGCCATAAGGACAGTTACTTTCCCACAATATGACCATCCAAAATAAAAAGACACAAGTGATACACCCAGTAAGTAACAAACAACACCATAAATAAACCGCCACAGAAGAACCGCCTTGGAACGGTCAGTGGAATGATTTCCACTGGTGTGTGTGTGGGGGGGGGGGGGGGGGGGTAAATCGATTTTACGTGGCCACAATCCTCGCCACAATACTCGTATATCATTGTGACGTAAAAATAGCATTAAGCCTATTCACTGTAAAGAATTATTCTTGAAAAATTCAGTCGCGTTGCTCCTTGACAATCGAGGTAGCTCTAACACTAGCGTTGTAGCGTTGTCCCACAAATTTCGAGGTACATGTAGTTCCCCTGATTTCCACTCGTGTATATTGTTCATAACCTTATTACACCTTTAGAATGGACTAACTAAACATGTGCAATCTAAATGTGTTGAAACCACAGTTAAGTATGTTTGACCCTTTTTGTACGGAAAAACCCATAACGAGACTCTAGCAAACAATGAGAGCCCTTGATTCATTACGAAAAACACGCCTATACAAATACATTGTAAACTTTACCTCCGAAAAATTGAAATGTCTTAGATGAAAAATTGTGATATTTTTTCTTATTTCTGCTCAAAATATAGATTGTGGGTACACGTTAGAACCGCCTCATCAAGGCGGTTCTAACGAGTACCCACAACCTATATTTTAGAGCTGAAATAAGAAAAATCAGGTTTAACCCTGTAAACCCCAGTTTTACAATATAAAAGTGGCGTTCAAGGGGTCAAAATTATATTGGCGTGTTTTCGTGATGTGTAATGGAAGTGTGCTTTACTTTACATAAGACCGGTCCCGATAGCTCATTTGGTAGAGTGTCCGCTCCGGGGAACGGGAGGTCACGGGTTCTATCCCGGGCCGCGACATACCAAAGTCGTTAAAAATGGTACTAGCTGCTCCTCGCTTGGCACTCAGATTTACGGGGAAGAGCTAGGACTGGTCGACCCAATGTCAGGATAATTTGACTGGGTATTGTATCATGTAATGTGTCTGGGTCATGATACTTCAGTGAGGCAGCACTATAAAAGTGGGCATTGAACTCCCTGTCGCAACCAGACACCGTCGTGATATGACTGAAAAATTGTTGAAAGCGACGTTAAACCCGAATTCACACACACATACTTTACAAAATATTTCATTCAGTACCAAAATGGCAAATATACGTAATACCGTAAGGTATTGGGACAGATAAGCCTAAGTTTGTGCACTCGCCCATCGGGGCTTAGATAAATAGATCGGGCTGCATGATGCTTCCACGAAGAGCTGAAACCGACCGTAGTTGAGTACTGGTAAACCGCTTAGAGGGCCTAAGCCGGCCCAGGCAAAGTTGTGCGAGTCGGATTGTTCCTACAAATAAACATTTTTGATTGTTTGGGAGGCGGGGATTGAGATGTTATTTCATCTCAATGTCGGGTAAAAAGTTCCACAAAATTAGAAGCAACGTCTCATATATGACCTAACTAGTGTTGACGGGGTCGTAAAACCTCAATTCAAACAAAATCAAAGATAGGCCTAAGCAAACAGTGAAGACGCAGATCAGACTGCAGTCTGATCAGGGTCTACGCTGTCTGCCTCTCTGCCTACACCTTTTGGACTCCTTGCTGGATCGTGAAACAATTTTTTCAAAACTTTTGGAGAATTAAGGCACATTCTTAAATTATCCGAATTTTTAGGATTTTGACGTAAAGAAAATATTTTCATCAGGAAGCCATGAAAATCATATCCTCTATTCGACACGGGCGTATAATCACATACAATAATACCGCCTAAAATTAAAACATATTGCACGACCCGCAGAAAATCGACCGACTGAAGTCGGTTGATTTTCTAACAGTGCCCTAAAATCACCGTGTCATTCTGTCAGTCTGTCAGTCTGTCTGTCCGTCCGTCCGTAACCCGTTTGTGAAAATTGGTGATAGTGACTTAACCGCTTGGAATATTTAAACAATTTTTGGCATACTGATAGATATCAATGAGATCTAACCAATGAACTTGCGAAATATTACATTCCATTTAGTACAGCCTCGCCGAGGCGAAAATGTGAGAATTTTCGAACTGCTTCTCCTCGGAAACCGTTGGGCCGGTTGAAGTCAAATTTCATATGGAGCCTCTATGGGATGGGGGAAACCAAAATTTGCTCATGGGGTCCAGGTCACATGACCAAAATGGCCGCCAAGCCATATATGGTCTGTCTGTCTGTCCGTCCGTAACCCGTTTGTGAAAATTGGTGATAGTGACTTAACCGCTTGGAAAATTTAAACATTTTTTGGCATACTGATAGATATCAATGAGATCTAACCAATGCACTTGCGAAATATTACATTCCATTTAGCATAGCCTCGCCAAGGCGAAAAATGTGAAAATTTTCGAACTGCTTCGCCTCGGAAACCGTTGGGCCGATTGAAGTCAAATTTCATATGGAGCCTCTATGGGATGGGGGAAACCAAAATTTGCTCATGGGGTCCAGGTCACGTGACCAAAATGGCCGCCAAACCATATATGTTAAAAACCCTTCAAAAATAGTCTTCTCCAGAACCACTGGGCAGATTTCCACGAAACTTGATAAATAGCGGCATCTGGGACGTAGGCCCATCATAAATTGCTAAAACGGTGACCCTGGGTTGACCTTGACCTTCTTTGTGCCTAGGTCAAACTTTGACACATGTGCATTTGTATTGGAAAAGTGAGAATGCATTTTATCCTGCAAACGATTCAGAATAGAGTACTAAAGTATAAGATATATTTTTGCTCCTTACGATAAGGCGCATTTATTGGGGGAACCGTTTTAGGTCCAGGTCACATGACCAAAATGGCCGCCATACCCATATATGGTAACACTCGTAAAGCTAAAAGCATCCGGCGGGTCGTGCACTTCAGCTGAAGCACTGGTTCTGCTTTAAAAAGCTTATTTAGTAGGTTGCAGTTAATCTGTCTTTGTGTTTTCTGCATACACTGTCCACTGGTCAGAGACCACAGACCTTATTTGGGACTGTTCAAAAGTGGTCTTAAAGACCACTTTTGAACAGACCACCTTTTCCGAGACCACATTTGGGACTGTTCAAAAGTGGTCTCAAAGACCACTTTTGAACAGTCCCAAATGTGGTCTTTATATAGGAATTTTACTGCACTGCACTAGAAGCTTTATAAGATAAGGAGTTTTGTATTTATCTTTCTTTCTTATCAAGCGACCTACGAAAATAAGTACAAACACTCATGATGAAATTTTTTCTATTTCCATTTTTAATAATTTCGGTGGTTCAATGTGGCCCAGTTAAAAAAGGTAAGTGTTTTATATTTCATCTGATGGCCATTAAAATGGGTGTTCTTAATACCCTTGCTGATATCAGTTTATATAGAGAAAATTGAGGTTAACAAGGATTGTGGGTACTCGTTAGAACCGCCCAAGAATGCATAATCTATGTTCGCACCAGAAATAAGAAATTCTCCCAAAATGTGTCATGTTCCAAGCAAACACATAGAAACTCTGTTTACAAACTTCTAGCAGAAATATAGAGGATCTAACACTCGTGGTCATTTCATATGAAATTTATGAAACGAGCCTTCGTCGAGTTTCATAAATTTCATATGAAATGACCGCGAATGTAAGATTCTGTTTATCATATGACCACTTTAAATTAGATTTTATTGCCTTTTAATTTGTCATTTTTTCTGCAAAAATGCATTGCTGACATGGACTTCGTCATGATCCCGCCAACGTGTTATTACACGTGTGGTCATATGATTTTTATTACACGACGTTATCCACCGCATACCTACGACGTCATATGATAAATGTATATACTGTTTAGCTAGCTGAACACAGGCTTTAGACTGCGCATTCTAACACAGCGCGCCTATATAGGCAATGTAAAATGGTTGCGTTTTATTCTAGAACAAATCACGGCAAGGAAGAGCGTGACGATTGACGTCATTAAAAACAGCCAGTTTATGATGTCACTAGTCGATTTCCTTGACGTTAGACTGTGTAACGTCATTTTCTCGCATCGAAAACGTTAGAATAGGATATAAATGCATGTGTTTCAGTCGATAATTTTTAGCTGCATTCTTATAACAATGGCGAAAAGTTGTGAGATTTTGAAGGAAACAACAGCATTATTACCGATTTTCAGCCTGTTAGAATCGAAATAGATCAGCTCTAGTTTGTGTTTCGTTGAGTAAATAAATCACAGTTTGTCGGTCAGTTGTAAGTAGACAAATCACGCGCGCTTCGCGCTCGTTTTTTTGTCTACTTTACAACTGACTTTCCAAACTGTGATTTATTACTCAAGTAGCGCTCGTGATTTGTCTACTTTACAACTGACCTCCAAACTGTGATTTATTACTCAACAAATCAGTTACAGCTGATCTATTTCTTAAATCTAAGAAAAGGGTGTATTGTGTTTCTTCATTCACTTCTGTGTCGTTTCACCTCAGCAATCAGACACAATATGTTTGTTTTCGTAGTGAATTGTAAAATATTGACTCGACGCATTTCCTAAGATATTGGCAAACAGAAGGCGGCGTCTGATCAAGGTCTATATTCTTTGCATACAGTACGGGAATTTAAGGGTTAAAGGAAACTACCATTTTTCAGACTTTGATTGTGGCTTGGATTGTGGCCACGTAAAATCGATTGAATCCCCACTTTATTGACCGTTCCAAGGCGGTTCTTCTGTCCTGGTTTATTATTGTTATAGTTCGTCCTTGCATGTGTGTATTGCTTATTTTCCCGTTCTTTGAGGAAATCGTGTAGATCCTGATCAAGCGCTACGTTCTGCGGCGTCTATATTTGTCAAGTGCAACACATGGGTCCAGTCCAGACCCTCTGAAGTCACAATGAGAAAATAGCGCCGCTATAAATAACACTTACATCACACAAACACGCCTATATAATTTGGAACCCCTTAACCCATTCAGTACCAGAAACCCTCAAAGGGGTAACTTGGCAAACAGTGCAAGCCCAGATCAGATGCCACAGAACGCGGCGTCTGATCTGGGCCTACATTGTTTAGCAAGAAAATCAGCCAATTTCCAAATAAATTTTGAAGAACACACAATCCGACACCCGTAATTTTGAAATGTACTCCTGCTATATATAAGGAGGTAGATTCCATTTGGTACTAAAAAGGTTAAATCCCACTTTTATATAGTAAAACTGGGGTTTACATGGCTATACATTATTTTTATTTATTTCTGCTCAAGGTGATCGTTAGAACCGAGTACCCATAATCTTTGTTTTGATTAGAAATATTAAAAATATCAGGTCATTTTATCTGAAGAAATTCTTTATGCCCCCGGAATCAAAGATTCGGGGGCATATAGTTTTTGGTCTGTCTGTCCGTCTGTTTGTCTGTCCGCTAAGACCTTAACATTGGGCATAACTTTTGAACGGTAACCGATAGGGCTTTCATGTTTCACATGTGCATTCCTTATTACAAGACCTTTCAAGAGGTACCACAAATTTTGACCTAGTGACCTTGACCTTGACATTTGACCTACTTTTGCCCTCCTTTTTAAAAACTTTAACATTGGCCATAACTTTCCGTTGAAAAGCTGTAGGGCTTTCATATTTCACGTGTGCATTCCTTGTCACAAACCCTTTCCAGTGGTACCAATTTTTTTGACCTCGTGACCTTGACCTTGACGTTTGACCTGCTTTTTAAAAACTTTAACATTGGCCATACTTTCGATTGGTAAGTGGTGGGGCTTTCATATTTCACATGTGCATTCCTTGTCACACGTTCTTTCTAGTGGTACCATAATTTGTGACCTCGTGACCTTGACGTTTGACCTACTTTTTTTAAAAGGAAGAGGCTGGTGACAGACGTCTGTCACCAGCCATTTCACGTTAAATTTGCTGGTGACAGACGTCTGTAACCAGCAAATTCTCGTAAAATTTGCTGCTGACAGGTGATACGAAATTTGAGATCATTTCATTTTAATTTTGAATATTACATTAGGGAGAATATTTGTATTGCTATTAATCGAAGCTGTGGAAAGCGAAACACGGATTCCCGGAAGAATTTTCAATCTCTTAGTCCGCATGTTATTGTACATCCCGGAATCACGCCTATATAATTTTGACCCCGTAAACCACACTGTTATATGGGCCCCGTCAAGCGATTTTGGTACTTATCGCCTATGCGAGCATCGAAGGTTCAGGCGAGCCTGCGCATTCGCGCAGTCTCGCCAGAACCTTCGCTGCTCGCTCATACAAGCAGTGGATCAAGAGGAACCTTCAGACAGAAAATCATATCCCTGGCCCCTCTGAATGGCTGGGCATGCGCAGTTAAAATTTGTCATGACGGAATGCTCGAAGACACAGATTCGCTTGGCGGGGCTCATATAGTAAAACTGGGGTTTACAGGGTACACATTACTTTTTGTTTGTTTTTGCTTAAACATAGATTGTCGGTACTCGTTAGAAACGACTCTGAAAATTTTAATATTTTGGATGTGACATATTTTTGAATAGGCATGTTTTCGTAATACTTTTTTAACTGCACAGGAAAGGGATATTAGGTTAATCGGTTTGATATGACCTGAATTATGTTGACATGGCCATTACATGTGAAAACAAACAAGCAAACCAAAATAATAATAATAATAATACACACACAGAAACAGTTTTGTAGTGTAAGAAAGCAATTGAAATGAACTGTGACAGACAGTCATGAATAATATTTCATTATTAAAATTATATAAATATTCAGCCGACCTCGGTAGCTCTGTCGGATGCGCGTCTGACTGGTGATCAGGAGAACACGGATTCGATTCCCGGCAACATACTTGTATTTTCGTGGAGTTTGATCATGAAATGTTTTCTATGGCCATTATCTCCCTTCCGCTGATTCGTGAAGGGCAGATGTCAGTTTCTGGCGATCGTATAAGTCTGTCAATCAGAGCCACCAAAGCCGGCTAAATTGCTCTCTTTGCATGGTAGTCATAATGAATTTGTAAGTTGGACTTGATGTAACTGACGAAACTTCTTGAAGTTCATTCACGCTTTAAAAATGCTTTAACGAGAGCTGTAACATTTTCGGGATTTTTACCCGTTTTTTTACCAAAAACATTTACAGGCCTCCGTAGCTTAGTGGATAAGAGCGCTGACTCTAACCATTATGTGTCTCACCGCTGTAGTTCGAGCTTAGGTCACATGTTAGACGCCAAGTTCTGCAACGTATGGTCAGTCAGGTTTAGCTACGGACACTCCGGTTTTAGCCAACCTCTGATCAACAAGTGAAATAATAACAAAAATCTTGAAAGGCCTGCAAAACCACAAAACCAAACCAGAAAATTTGTGTGGGCCTTTTAACCGACATTGAGATGAAATGACAAGCCAAACCGCCAAAACGGAATCACAACGCGCTTCCTTGGCAGGGTTATAACTTCTTAGCTGTTTCCGAGTACTAATGCTCGGTAGGATTTAGCTCTGCACGGAACATCACGCAGACCAATCTATGTCTACAAGCCCCGACGGGCGGGGATACGGCTTTCTTATGGTCAGTCTGTCAGCAGCAAATTTTGGGAAAATCGGCTATTTACAGACGTCTGTCACCAGCCAATTCACGTTGAATTTGCTTGTGACAGACGTCTGTCAGCAGCAAATTCCACGTGAATTGGCTGGTGACAGACGTCTGTCAGCAGCCACTCCGTTTTAAAAACTTTAACATTGGCCATAACTTTCGACTGGTAAGTATTAGGGCTTTCGTATTTCACATGTGCATTCCTTGTCACAAGACCTTTCTAGTGGTACCATAATGTTTGACCTTGTGACATTGACCTTGATGTTGACCTACTTTTTAAAAACTTTAACATAGTCCGTAACTTTCGATCGGTAAGTGATATGGCTTTCATATTTCACATGTGCATTGTTTTTCACAAGACATTTCCAGTGGTACCATAATTTTTTACCTCGTCACCTTGACCTTGACGTTTGACCTACTTTTAAAAGACTTTAACATTGGCCATAACTTTCAATTGGTAAGTGAAAGGGCTTTCCTATTTCACATGTGCATTCTATGTCATTAGACCTTTCCAACGGTCCCATAATTTTTGACATTGTGGCCTTGATCTACTTTTTAAGACTTGAACATTGGTCATACCTTTCGATTGCTTAGTGACACTGCTTTCATATTTAACATGCGCTATCCCGGGGCAGCATTGTTTCACAAACACATCTTGTTTTTAGCTCACCTGAGCCGAAGGCTCATTGGTGAGCTGATAGTATGGCCAGGCAAAAATTCTGTGTGTGTGTGTGTGTGTGTTCACATTTTCAAACGTCTTCTCCTCCGGAACCGCTGGGCCGATTGTAGTCAAATTTCATGTGGAGGCTCCATGGGGTGGGGGAACGAAAGTTTGCATTTTTGGTCTAGGTCACATGACCAAGATGGCCGCCATGCCCATATATGGTAAAAACCCTTCGAAAATCTTCTCCTCCGGAACCACTGGGCCGATTTGCATGAAACTTGGCATGTAGCACCTGGGACATGGGCCCATCATAAATTGCATAAATGGTGCCCCTGGGATGACCTTGACCTATTTTACGCCAAGGTTAAATTTGGTAACATGGGCATTTGTATGGGAAAAAGTAGAAATGTCTGATATCTTGCAAACTGTTACAAATAATGCCACTAAACCATATATATTCTTATTCCTTATGATGAGGCGCATTTAGTGACGTGGATTTTGGAACCCTGGGCCCCCCCGGGGGGGGCATGCCCCACCCCCTTTTTGGCACAAAATGCTTAATATCTCCAAAACAGCTAAGATCCCGACCCATAAACCATATATATTCTTGTTCCTTATGATAAGGCGCATTCAGTGACATGGACCTTTGGACCTTTGGGTACCGGGGTTCCCCGGGGGGGGGGGGGCATGCCCCACCCCTATTTTGCACAAAATGCTTAATATCTCGGAAACGGTTAAGATCCCGACCCATAAACCATATATACTCTTGTTCCTTATGATGAGGCCCATTCAGTGACATGGACTTTTGGACCATGGGGTACCAGGGGTCCGGGGGGGGGGCATGCCCCACCCTTTTTTTTTGCACAAAATGCTTAATATCTCGGAAACGGTTAAGATCTCTATCCATGAACCATATATATTCTTGTTCCTGATCATAAGGCGCACTAAGTGACATGAACCTTTGGACCCGGGGGTCCCAGGGGGGCATGCCCCACCCCCTTTTTTGCATTAAATGCTTAATATCTCGGAAACGGTTAAGATCCCCACCCATAAACCATATATACTCTTGTTCTTTATGATGAGGCGCATTCAGTGACATGGACCTTTGGACCCTGGGGTACCAGGGGTCCGGGGGGGGGGGGCATGCCCCTCCCCCTTTTTTGCTCAAAATGCTTAATATCTCGGAAAAGGTTAAGATCCCCACCCACAAACCATATATATTCTTGTTCCTTATGATAAGGCGCATTCAGTGACATGGACCTTTGGACCCGGGGGGTCCCTGGGTGAGGGAGGGGGGCATGCCTAACCCCCTTTTTTCCACAAAATGCTTAATATCTCGGAAACGGTTAAGATCCCCACCCATAAACCATATATATTCTTGTCGCATTCAGTGTAATGGACCGTTGGACCTACGGTTCCAGTGGGTGGGGGGGGGGGTGGGGGGCTGGGGGCCAACTCCCTTTATTGCATTGAATGCTTAATATCTCGGAAACAGTTGAGATCCCCACCCAGTTACACAGACCTTCGGTCCCTCTTGGCCAAAGATCACATATTAAAGTCTTTGAGGACTTCCTCAGAAAAGTCAGGTGAGCGATTCAGGACCAATGGTCCTCTGGTTTTTTTTGTTTTTTTTTTTTTTGTTTGTTTGTTTCTTGTTTGTTTGTTTGTTTTTGTTTTTTTTTTTTTGTTTGTTTTTTTGTTGTTGTTTGTTTTTTTGTGGTAAAAGTTCCAATATGTTTGTATGTTTGTATGTTTGAATAGGCTTGTTTTCGTAATATTTGGATATCGTACAAATCAATTAATGTAAAGCGGACATCAAGAACGTAAAACTACTACATTTGGTAACTTTGGGTTGATTGACAAACAATCCACTAGTTTCCTTATCATATCATAGGAGGCCGCTCTGATAGAAAAGCATTTGTTTCTCATGTGAACATTGAGAAATGAATACATCGTTTTGATTAAGGTAACTTTCATCCATTTTTAGCGGAGAGAAATCAGGTTAAATAACAAAAGCACCGCATGCGGGTGCCAACACTCGGCTTCAAAAATTCTAAGTCGAAAGAGGGGCATAACTGTGCCAAAAATATTTTGAGGGTTGCCTCACCTATTGGTATGAGTTCCCGTTTTCACAATGAACAACTAATCCGAGTTTCAAGTAAATATGTTCAGTAATGACAGAGATGTTACAAAATGTCCATGTTTTTGCACGACGACGCAGACGACAGCGACGACGCAGACGACGCCAGAGCTATGACAATACCTCGTCGTTTTCTTCGAAAACAGCCGAGCTAAAAATTAAATTCAGGAAATTCTTGTAAAGAAATAGGTCAGCTCTAGCAGTTACTTACTGAGCAATAAATCACAATTTGGATGTCAGTTGTAAACTAGATCAATTCACGACGCGTAGCGCGAGTAATTTGACTGCTTAGAACTGACCGAGAAACAGCGTTTTCCCTGACAGAGATGATATTATAAGAATCTTAAATGGGTGTGAGGGGTTGATGGAAAAATCCGTCCCGAGGGTCACTGTCTGGCATCACGAGGCTTGCCGAGTGATGCCGGACAGTGATCCCGAGGGACGGATTTTTCTATCCATCCCTCACACCCATATTGGATTCTTTTTCTTGCATACCTTCTTTTTCTTGCTAGCTTGCGAATTTTTAATGCTGCTGTCACTTCGGTTACCGACGTCCGCCGTTTTGTGATGACACAACAGGAATGTTTAGTGACGTCACGCATGACGACGCCGCGCATGAGGTTGTAATCAACCAGTGATTTTATCAAACACGCGATTATATTCGATTTGGGGTCGGAACACCAGGGTCAGTACATAAATTTCTATCCCAGGGTAAAATCGCGGATTTCCTTGTCTGGTGTGCGAGAATATAAGAATCTTATATGGGTGTGAGGCGTGGATGGAAAAATCCGTCCCGAGGGTCACTGTCCGGCATCACGAGGCTTGCCGAGTGATGCCGGGCAGTGATCCCGAGGGACGGATTTTTCTATCGGCCCCTAACACCCATATTGGATTCTTTTTCTTGCATATCTTCCATTTCTTAGCGCGGCTTCTTAATACTGCAGTCCATTCGGTTACCGTCGTCCGCCATATTGTGATGACACTGCATGAATGTTTAGTGACGTCACGTAACGCGTTGTGACGTCAACATTAACGACGGCGCATACGGTCGTAATCAACCGGTGCATTTTATCAATCACGCGACTATATTCGATTTTGGGTCGGAACACCAAGGTCAGAGCATAAATTTCTATCCCGGGGTAAAATCACGGATTTCCTTGTCTGGTGTGCAAGAAATTTCGTTTCTAACACAGTAAAATTCGACAATCATTTTGTTGTTTCAAATGCCCCCAAGTTTTCGGCATTCTTAGGTCAAAATTACTGACTGCAGCACATGCGATAAGATTTTTTAACGCTTTTGATGCGTTAAAATGACGTTACGCTATCTAATTTCAAAAAATAACAAAATGTGTTCTTTTTTTTTTTGCGTCAAGCTTTTCTGCCAAGACTAATTTAGTGACTTGTTGCAGAATAAGCCGAAATTCTTTTTCATTTTCTTTTGCAGGTGCACTGTATTAGAATATTATTTTTTAGAGCTGAAGGCGACCCGCACACGAGTACTGGTAAACCGCTTAGATCTAAGCCTGCCAAGGCAATGCGGCGCGAGTCGGTCCGTCCATGCTTATAAACCCTATTGGTTTCATTGGACGACAGGGCTTGAGATGTCATTTCATCTCAATATCGGGTAAAAGTCCCACAAAATTGGAAGCAACGTCTCCAAAACGGCCCGTGTTGACGGGGACGTCAAACCTCAAATCAAACAAACAAAATCTCTATATGATTTAATGCTCTGCTATGAATACTTAATCTGAGCATTCTGCTTTCTGCTTTCTAGATTTTATGAACAGTGCGGCGTGCAGTGGAGTTTACCATGGCAAATGCATAGACACATATAAGACCCAGTGTATGGGACTGGTGATACCCGGGATATGTGGAAATATGAGTCATTTCAGGTACATTTAAGCAAACACACCAGAAAAAGGACCCACATTCAGGTTCTTCCTATTTGCGTGCGCAGACAATTTATATGGCTAACCTCATGATCTTTTGCGTGAAGATAATTAAAGGCCTTTTTCTACATGGCAGCGAGCATAATTGGCTTTTTAGAGACAGCGCGTCATTACGATAACATACCCGTTAGACAGAGAGCATTTTTCACACCCGTTTGACAGAGAGCATTTTTTCACACCTCCAAAATGACTTCTGTTCTGGTGAAACTACGTATTTTTTTCTTATTTATACATCAAACATAGGTTTTGGGTGCTTGTTAGAAGGAGGCGGTTCTAACGGGTACCCACAACCTATGTCTTGGAGCAGAAAAAAATAAAAAAATAATGTATACACCCGTAAACCCCAGTTTTCTCTATATAAAGTGTGATTAAGTGGGGTGTTCCTTTCATGGACTTGTTCACGTGATGTATGCGCAGAATCACGAAAACACGCCTATGTAATGTTGACCACCTTGATCCCCACATTTGTTTGTTCGTTTGCTTTGAGGTTTCACGTCCCCGTCAACACTGAAAAGTTCATTTTGGAGACGTTGCTTCCACTTTTGTGGGACTTTTACCCGACATTGAGATAAATGACATCTCAAGACCTGTCACCCAATAAAACCAAAAGGGTTTATAAGCATGGACGGACCGACTCGCACCGCTTTGCCTGGGCAGGCTAAGATCCTCTAAGCGGGTTACCAGTACTCGTGTACGGGTCTGTTTCAGCTCTGCGTGGAAGCATCATGCAGCCGATCTATTTCTTCAAGCCCCGATGGGCGGGGACCTTGGTACCCGCATTTATCCCCGCATTTATATAGTAGAACTGGGGTTTTAAGGCAGAAATAAGAAAAAACATCACAATTTTTCATCTGAAAATTTTAGTTTTTTTGTGGTAAAGTTTACAATGTATTTGTATAGTTGTGTTATCGTTATGGATCGTCTGAGCTTTTGCTGGTCGCTCACGAGTTACTGATCTTTTTCTCACATAATATGAGTTATTAACGCATACTTTGACAATACGTGTCAAAAATCGTCATTCTACAACCAGACATTTATATCTAACTTTGTTTCCCCCGCCTGAGGAGCAAATTCTTTCCTTTAAGAGTAGACCCCTTTTTCAGTGGGACAAGGCTGATAGAAAAGCAAACATGAAGTCCCGAAAGTTATCTCCCTTTGCAAAATTGCGAAAAAAATGTGCCAGGTGTTCCCATTCCCCTTAATATAGATGTGATACCATATAAATGGCATTTTATTCAGACGAAAAACGGTGATAGTTTCCCTGTATTCCATTGTAGGTACCCGTTAGAACAGCACCATTGAGGAGGTTCTAACGGGTACACACAATTTATGTTTTTCAGCCAAATAATAAAAGTAAGCCTCAATTTACCCATATAAAATATGGTCTGCACTCTGCACTGGTATAATTTGACGCATAATCGGTTTCGAAAAGACCGCACACAGGCTAACAAATAATTTTATAGTGTTTGAAATATTTCAACCACCCTCGATGGCTCAATGCCCTCCCGACTGGTAATAAGGAGGTCGCTGGTTCGATACCCTCCGGATCCAGCAATATTCTTTCTTAGAGACTGATCATGAAACATATTCTACAGAAGGGTATGTGTCAGTTTCTTGCGAGAGAATGTGCTATGTACTTGTTAACTGTCGGCCCCCGCCCATCGGGCCTTGAAGAAATAGATGGGCTGCATGATGCTTCCATGCAGAGCTGGAACCGACCGCACATGGTAAACCGCTTAGAGGATCTAAGCCTGCCTTGGCAAAGTGGTGCCAGTCGGACTGTCCATGCCTATAAACCCTATTGGTTTCATTGGGCGACATGGCTTGAGATGTCATTTCATCTCAATGTCGGATAAAAGTTGCACAGAATTGGAAGCAACGTCTCCAAACTGACCTATATAATGTTGACGGGGGAGTAAAGCCTCAAAACAAACAAACAAAACGAGTTGACTGCTTAAGTAACTGTTCTATAAACGGACCTGCTCGACACCATATTAACCCATTTAGTACCAGAAACCCCTAAAGGGGTACCTTGGCAACCAGTGCAGGCCCAGATCAGACGCCGCATAACGCGGCGTCTGATCAGGACCTCCACTGTTTGCTAAAAGTTGAGTCTTATTCCAAATAAATTGTGATGAAAACACAGCCTGACACCCCTAAATTTTGAAGTGGACTCCTGCGATATATAAGGAGGAAGATTCCATTTGGTACCAAAAGGGTTTATAATGTTGACCACATCAGGTTAACAAGGCCGTGAAATGAAGACCCCCTAAACACACATTATAAAGAGAAAAGTGGGGTGTATTGGGGTTTTCATTATTTTTTCTCAAGAACATATCTTCTGGGTACTCGTTAGAGGCGGTTCTATAACGAGCACTCACATTCTATATTTGGAATATAGATTGTGGGTACACATTAGAACCGCCTCTCTGAGGCGGTTCTAACGAGCACCCACATACTATATTTGGACTAGAAATAAGAAAACTATCAAACATTTTCAGATGATTATTGTTAATTCTAGAGATAAGATAAATGCCATTTTAGCGTATGAGATTTTTTATCGTAATGAGGCTGTCCAACGCCAAATCAAAACTAAAACCACAGCATCTGCATGTTTACAAGCCCGTGAAATAAACGCTACTGTAGACCCCACTTTATACAGAAAAATGGGGTTCACCGGGTATACAATGCTTTCTTCCTCTTTCTCTCTCTCTCTCTCTCTCTCTCTCTCTCTCTCTCTCTCTCTCTCTCTCTCTCTCTCTCTCTCTGGCAGCATGATGCTTCCACGCAGAGCTGAAACCGACCGCACACGAGTACTGGTAAACCGCTTAGAGGATCAAAGCCTGCCCAGGCAAAGCAGTGCGAGTCGGCCCGACCATGCTTATAAACCCTAATGGTTTCATTGGGTAAAAGTCCCACAAAATTCTCTCTCTCTCTCTCTCTCTCTCTCTCTCTCTCTCTCTCTCTCTCTCTCTCTCTCTCTCTCTCTCTCTTGTTTTCAGAACATAGATTGTTGGACACTCGTTAGAACCGATTCTAAGCTGGGAAAGTGGCCCTGAATTGACAATTAAGGTGTTTTGTTTGGACCTTAAATTAACCGTTCTTTGGGCAAACAGTTCAGCCAATGATCAGACGCTGCGTTCTGCCAGAGTCACATGACATATGCCGAGTCTTTCTTATACAAAACATTCTGACGTCACCACGACAAGAATAGCGCGGTGATTATCTATAAATAATCGTTGCCGGGATTTCTTACGAATCAGTGATTGTTTCGTGGATTGAAAAGGTTATTTTGGAGACGTTGCTTCCAATTGTGTGGGACGTTTACTTGACATTTAGATGAAATGACATCTCAAGCCCTGTCGCCCAATGAAACCAATAGGGTTTATATGCGTGGAAGCATCATGCATCCCATCTATTTCTTCAAGCCCCGATAGGCGGGGGCCGCGTCTAGTGGAAATTAGCACTGAAGAGCTGTGTTTAGTAACAACAATCGACCAAAAAAGAACATCTTAAATGCTAATACATCGCATATGGAAAACGCAATTGTATCACACGGGTGTGCTTGTTTGGAGGTTTTACGCCCCTTCAACACTAGTAAGGTCATTTTGGAGACGTTGCTACCAATTTGGTGGGACTTTTACCCGACATTTAGATGAAATGACTTCTCAAGCCCTACCGCTCAAACAAACCAATATAGTTTATATGCAAAGACCGCCTTACTCGCACCACTTTGTCTTGGCTAGCTTAGTCCGTCTGAGCGGTTTACAAGTACTCACGTTCGGTAGGTTTTAGCTCTGCCTGGAAGCACCATGCAGCCAAATAAGCAGTAAAATCCCCATATTAAGACCACCTTTGAGGCCACTCTTGAACAGTCCCAAAGCTGTTCTCTGACCAAGAGGACACTGTATGCAGAAAACACAAAGAAAGAATAACTACAACCTACTAAATAAGCTTTTTAAAGCAGAATTAGTCGTAATTTTAGGTGGTCTTAATGGCGGTATTTCTCTGTATTCAGACAGATAGGCCTGAGCAAACAGTGAAAACCTATATGAGACGTTACAGAATATACGAATCTGACATGGGGTTCTGTTGTAGATGAGCGTTTCCAACCCGAGGGATGACCGTGCTGAGCGGAACCGAGGCTACGCCGAGGTTCCGCTCAGCACGGTCATCCCGAGGGTTGGAAACGCCCATCTACAACAGAACCCCATATTGGATTCTTTTTCTTGCACAACACCTCCGGTTAGTTTTGACAGCTCGCACATGTATATTGTTTACAAAATAAAAGTAGTGCGGAAGTAGTTCCGGCAGTTGAATAGAATTGAAGCGCATTTATGTTAATTGCCTGGGTCGGAACACCAGGGTCAGAACATAAATTTCTATCCCAGGGTAAAATCACGGATTTCCTTGTCTGGTGTGCAAGAATGCAACCTCTCATAAGGGTCTATAATGTTTGCCACTCCTCTAGATATTTTTAGACACAACATCAGGTAGTGAATTGTATGTGTTCCAATTTTAGAACAAGTATTGTAAGGACTTGAGGTCCCAAATAATTAAAGTAAATAGAGCATGGTTATACAGTGAAATTCCTATATTAAGACCACCTTTGGGATTGTTAAAAAGTGGTCTTTAAAGACCACTTTTGAACAATCCCAAAGGTGGTCCTTGACCAGAGGACATTGTGTGCAGAAAATATGAATAAAAAATAATTGCACCCTTCTAAATACAAATGTATGCTTTTTAAAGCAGAATTAGTCTTAATTTTAGGGTAGTCTTAACAGCGGATTTTGACTGTATTCCTCCAAGTCCCGATGGGTGGGCGTGTTATCTTACTGCACTTTATTTTTCAGCGGAATAGAAGTAAATGGTTTAACCCAGCTTCAATGTTGCAACAGTTGGCTCAACGTCGACTACTCCGGAACGGTCGTCGTCGGCGACAAGACTGACGGTCCTTTCATGATTGGATGAAATTTGTGAATAGAGATATCAAGATTCTGTGCTTGAATTCTACCTCAAACAAATTGAGTCGTTTTTGTCGCACCTGCTTATAGCAGGGTGCGACATAGGTGTCCGATTTTCCGTCCGTGCGTCCGTCCGTTCGTCTGTCCGTCCGTCTGTTAACATTTACGTCGAAGTTCGACATTTACGTCAAAGTTTTTATTTTACAAACCTCAGCTACCATCAAACCTTACAAGAAACATCTCATAGACATTTTCACTTTGTAAGCACCTTGACCTGGTGATTTTGACCTATATTTTGCGCTCCAGTGACTTTGACCATTACGTCGAAGTTCGACATTTACGTCGAAGTTCGACATTTACGTCAAAGTTTTTTTTTTACAGACCTCAACTACCATCAAACCTTACATGAAACATCTCATAGACCTTCTCACTTTGTAAGCACCTTGACCTGGTGACTTTGACCTATATTTTGTGCTCCAGTGACTTTGACCATTACGTCGAAGTTCGAAATTTACGTCAAAGTTTTTATTTTACAAACCTCAGCTACCACCAAACCTTACATGAAACATCTCATAGACCTTCTAACTTTGTAAGCACCTTGACCCGGTGACTTTGACCTATATTTTGCGCTCCAGTGACTTTTACCATTACGTCGAAGTTCGACATTTACGTCGAAGTTTGTATTGTAATCAACTATAAGACTAAACAACCATCAAACCTGTCATGAAGCATCACCCTGAGCTCCTGACTAGGCAAGCACCTTGACCCGGTGACCTTGACCTATATATTACGCTTCAGTAAGTTTGACACAAATTACGTCAATGTTCCAGATCTTCTCAAATAAAAGGCCTACACCAATAAAATCTTGAATGGTGTTTCTCCTAGATGTATTGACTCTGCAGGTACCTTGACATGGTGACCTTGACCTATATTTTACTCTCCACTGACTTTGACACATTTTACGTCGAAGTTCCAGATCTCCTAAAATAAAAGGCCCACAACCATCTAATCTTGCATAGTGCTTCTCCTAGATGCACTGACTCTGCACGTACCTTGACCTGGTTACCTTGACCTATATTTTACGCTCCAGCGACTTTGACAAATTTTTATGTCGAAGTTTCAGATCTCTGCAAATAAAAAGCCTACAACCATCAAAGCTTGTATAATGCTGCTCCTGGATGTACTGATTCTGCAGGTACCTTGACCTGGTGACCTTGACCTATATTTTACGCTCCATTGACTTTGACACAATTTGCGTCAATGTTCCAGATCTTCTCAAATAAAAGGCCTGCAACCACCAAATATTGCATATTGGTTCTCCTAGATGTACTGACTATGCAGGAACCTTGACTTGGTGACCTTGACCTATTTTTGCACTCCATTGATTTTAACACATTTTAGGTCGACATTCCATATCTTCTTATCTATAATGCCTACAACCACCAAACCTTGCATAGTGCTTCTCCTACATTTACTCACTCTGTGGGTACCTTGACCTGGTTACCTTAACCTGTATTATGCACTCCAGCGACTTTTACGTCAATGTTCAATATGTCCTAAAATAAATGGCCTACAGCGACCAAACTTTGCATAGTACTTCTCCTCATTGTACTGATTTGGCACGAACCTTGACCTGGTGACCATGGCCTATATTTTTGGTCCAGTGACTTTGACTCATCTTACATCAACTATCAACTGCTATGAAATTTACTTAATTAATAACAACATTCTGATTGTGGCTTCTATGACTTTTGCCCCCAGCATGTGCGACGCCGCCTTCTGCGGAATTCTTGTATATTTTCCTTCCCAAGTTGACAATCAAAGCACTAGCGGCACTAAAAGGTCAATTACTGTCTCGCAGAGTTGGTTGGGAAACTGGCCCTGAGCCTTTATAAATTCCTGTATTGTTAGCAAACAGTGAAATCCCCGATCAGACGCGCGTTCTGTGTCGTTTAATCTTGGTTTACACTGATTGCCAATGTCCCGGCACATAACACCAGTACAACAGAAGCCCCTCTTTTAAGGGGAATGGGTACACCTTCATGGGAGACAACTCCTGCAAAAGGAATTTTGTTTCCCATGTCAATAGGATCAAAGGCGCAAATTCTTTCCTTTAAGAGTAGACCTCTTTTACTGTGGGACTGAGCTTATAGACAAGTAAACAGAAAGTCCCGGAAATTGTCTCCCTACGAAAAATGGCGGCAAAAAGGTGTTCCCAATCCCCTTAAATCACTCTGCTGTCACAGCGACAAGAACAGCATAGTTAAAAATAAACGTTACTTAGATGTCACACAAACGCTAGCCATTTCCGCGAAGCCAGTGAGAGTCACATGGACCTAAGCAAAATAAAAACTTTGCTGGTATAGTTACTTTTTGACAGAGTATATATATAAAAGGCCCTTCTTAAACACAATTGTCATTTGTTGAAATGTGTGTGTGTGTGTGTGTGTGTGTGTGTGTGTGTGTGTGTGTGTGTGTGTGTGTGTGTGTGTGTGTGTAATCAACATTTAGCTCCTGTATTCAACTCAGAGATTGCATTTATATTTCATAAAAAAGCAATAGATTCATGTCATTACGAAAGCGCACCTATTTCTTATTTCTGCGCAAAGTATAGATTGTGAGTACTCGTTAGAACGGCGGTTCTAACGAGTACCCACAATCTATATTTTAGTGCAAAAAAAACACGAAAAATAACGCTAACCCCTAAAAACCCCAGTTTTACTATGTAAAAGGGGGTTCAAGGGGGTCAATATTAGATGGGCGTGTTTTCGTGATGTTAATTTTCGTACGCATGTAGTACAGAACAAGACGAATTTGGTTACCAGCAATCCCAGTAGATTGCTGACATACGCTTTTGAAGAGATTAAAATACCGTTATCATGTATTTATAAGTATGGACCAGAAATGACAAACACGTTAAGATGTCATTTTGCCTTAAAATACCTATTCAGAGGTTTCTTCCTATGGTGTCAGAAAATGCCTTGTTCGTATCAATCGGAACATAGCACTTGCTTGCATTTACATCCAGAGAGTACTAAGATCAGCCTGCACTTCTGCAGTCCATCCAGAGGCTTCGCTGTTGCTTGAAGCATGGCTTAGGACAAATAACTTCTTGAGACAACGATGCAAGTTAGCCAGACTGTCCGATGTCCCGGCTATTCACACCTTCGTGCGGACTGAACAAATTATTTGTCTAAATCGCGACGGAAGTAAGGGCGAGGATTGCGGCCACGTAAAATCGATCGATTTAACCCCCCAACCCCAACCCCCCCCCCCCCCCCCCCCATGTCAAATTCGTTTCGGCGGTGTTTCTGTCGCGGTTTATTTTTGTTATGGTCTGCCTTTGAGTGTGTGTATCGCTTATATTATTTTGTTTTGGATAGCCATTTTGTTGGAAAGTAACTGTCCTTTTGGCTTTCCGCTATTGATGTTTCCATTAGGTTATAGTTGTTTCATGTTTGGGCTTCTTTCCCTTTTAGTTGGCAATCCAGACCACAAAAAAAAAACGTCTGATGGCAAAATTGAGTAGAGTATGGCATTTGTTTGTTTGAATTGAGGTTTAACGTCCCCGTCAACACTGTTTGGGTCATTTTGGAGACGTTGCTTCCAATTTTGTGGGACTTTTACCCAACATTGAGATGAAATGACAACTCAAGCCCTGTCGCCCAATGAAACCAATAGGGTTTATTAGCACGGACGGTCCGCCTCGCACCGCGGTTCCTGGACAGGCTAAGATCCTCTAAGCTGTTTACCAGTACAAGTGTGCGGGTCGGATTCAGCTCTGCGTGGAAGCATCATGCGGCCCATATATTTCTTCAAGCCCCTATGGGCGGGGGCCCCTAGAGTATGGCATTCGTGCTAATTGTGTTCTTTAGTGTGTTGCAATAGTGATAGGGCTGGATGCCACTTCTGAAAATGCCGCTGAACCTCAGAATTAGGTCAAATGTCAAGTGAGTGCAAAAATACAATAAAATTATACATATTTGCATTTGTACCCTCTTTCTATCTAAGAAGACCAAATGAAATAATTAAAACACCAGCAATGTACTTAGGACATATTATGTTTGCATCATATGTGAGAAAAAAAATGTACCATAGATTTGACCAAGGCCAAAGGTCATTTAAGCACAAATAAATTTTCTTTAAATATGCATCAATATTTATTGTACAAAGGGATATTTAGTATGTCAACTGAAACAAAGTCAAATGAGTTGCTATTTCCTTATCTAGGAAGCATAAAACCCACACATTATACTAACAGCATAATGGCCAACCTAATCAGCCTGAGGTCAAAGGTCATTTAAGTACATATCTGGATAAATATGTTTAGTTTGCAAAATACGTTGATTATTCACATGTCATCCTTTATTATAAGTAACATTCCAAATCGTCTGAGTTCTTATTAATCACCACAATGATATATCAAGGATATAGTGTATGATGATGATATATCTAATAACAATAATAATACAAGTGGGTCATCATCAAATCTCATGTGCAGCTACTGTAAAACACAAATTTTTGGCGGTCGTTTTCTTTTGGCGCTATTTGCGGTCATGGAAAAAAACGCCAAAATAAAAATCCGCCAATAAAGCTCAAAGCGTGCGAGAGAAGAAACTTTATTCTACATATTACAATTATGATGTGTCAGTTGGTCATAGGCATCAACGGTGACAAAAGAAAAAGTTTATTTACTTCTTTAGCAGTCGAAATAAAGGGAGACAAATTCTAGTCATAAGACAGCTCAAAACAGCTGAATGAAAACAAACACACCTTGAGAGTTGTTGTGAAAATTGTGGATATAATTGGTTATTGATTGATGGATTTAACTGTGAGCTCAAAAGGATGGGTAAACCAATCAGATAAGAGGAAAGTGACACACCTCCAGACAGACATTTGGATTATCAAGGTAGCATATTGGGTTAATCATGCAGTGAACACAAAAATTTAACTAATTACTGCAGTTTCTGCATGACGCTGTTGATGATCAACTCCGATGAGTTTTTTGTCATCTTACACGGCTTTGGAGGTCTGATCGATTTCTTTTCTTCGAAAATCTGCCAAAATAAAAATCAGTGAAAAGGGCTAATCATAAAAACGCCAAATTTGCTGCCGCAAAATTTAAGTGTTAACAGTATTCAAAGTTTGTATTTTACAAGATACCACTTCATTTTAAAAGCCAGTCAGATCACTACAATGTACAGGGTAACATCTAATTGTGACAATGCATATCATATGTATTCGCGTTTGCGCCCATATGTATAATGTTTCTCCTTCAACACTGACAAAACGGGCCTCCGTGGCCTAGTGGATAAGTGCGCTGACTCTTAGTCATTAGGTCTCTCACCGCCGTAGGTTCGAGCCTCGCCCGGGCCACGTGTGAGACGCCAAGTTCTGCAACGAAAGGTCAGGTGGTTTTTCTCCGGGTACTCCGGTTTTCGCCCACCTCTGATTAACGATCGGCTCGATATGAGTGAAATAATCTTGAAAGGGCCGTAAAACCCAAACCAAAAAAAAAAAAAAAAAAAATCAACACTGACAAGTCTATGCAATGCAAACCAAATAGGGGTTCCTCCCATATCACCGATACGAGATTTCTTCCGCATAATCTGAAATGATAGACATAGTCATATATAAAAAAACAAGCCATTTTAACTTCATTGTATGCACAAGCTGTCAGTGAATACTGGATGCATTAAATAGTACAAAAAAGCCGCTAACTCTAGTTGCTAGTCAAATGGATTGCTAGAATGCATGAACATGTAATAATCTGGCAGCCATCTTAGATGTCATCTTCAACAGTTTGCATAAAACACACATATTGTATCTCAATATAGATATACTTAGTCAAAAAAGTAACTATACCAACTTCCAGGTGAAACTCACTAGATATCTGGCAGCTATTGAGCTAAATTTGGCTGTAGACATTTAAATCGGACGTTTAGCTAGAGAATGCTCAAACTTACATTTGCCCATACCTTTCTGCTCCAGAGTTGCCTTCCAATATGTGTCTAGAAAGATTTTGGTAGAAAATGGATATTGCACATGCGCAGAAAGTTCTTTTTTCTCTAAGATGGAAGACAATATTCTCTGAACATCGGATAACACTTTACTTTTACAATATCCCATGATCTCGCATTATAAGCGAGGTTTTAATTTGTGAAATTCTCAAATTATCTCCCTTGCAATTAAAAATATAGCAATTTTCGAACTGCTGTAATTTTCATTCCTGTCAATAAATTTTTGCCATTTGTTCAAAAAGGCTTTGTGTCCACCATTGCTGTTCATCATGATGATAAAAAATACAGAAAATCCATGTAGCATGTAGCACTATCAATTGCGATTTTCTATGGAGTTCCCATTGAAAGCAGCATTTGCACACAACTTCTAAGAATTGGAGGTCATTATGTGATAGCCTGTTTCTCGTAGCTGATGCAACTAAAGTTCCAAATCTTTTGTGAATAGAAGCAAATGGTATCTAAAGAAATGTCACATGTACCTAATTTTAGAAATGTAGGGTACAGGGAAATTTTGTGATGTTAAATCATAGTATGTTTTAATGATTTTCTCTGCGAAAATGACACAGTGACCCCTTTGGTGTTTAAAGCAATAGTCTACGATGATATGTTTACGAAAACAAAAATGAATGGTGCTTTTGCATGGAAAAATGAGTCTTCTTATCAAAACATAACAAACTTTGTGTAGTTTTTATCTGTAGTAGCTATAGTAACAGAAGCAATTTTAGGTATAGGAACTTTTTTGACTGAGTATATATATTGGGTAAGTACAAGTTAGCAAATTGTCAAAATGTGTATATTATATCTGAGTTTACAGTCAGGGCATTTATCTGTCAGGGCAGTTATCCAAAGCAGTCATTCAGCCACCAAGTTTGCCCCCCCCCCACACACACACACACACCGAACTTCAGTTAAATAAAGCAAATTCTTCTGATACTGAGGCACCGTTTTGCGATTTACATCTGTCAATTGTAGATAGGTTTGTTTACTGCAAAATTACGAGGACTGTTCAAATATGAATGCAAGTAGAACGTTTACTCATGCACTAATGCGAAAATCACCTGGAAATAAATATCACAGGGTAGAAAAACATTTTACCTATACATTGATACCAAACCTGTTAAAATCCGTCCACTTTAGCCATGTATATCGTTCGATAAACACTGTCTACTCTTGTATACTAATACAAAACATGGTTGGAAGGAGGTCAGAGTGCGCCGTTGAAATACTGTCCTATATTAAGAATCGTTGTATTCTTGGTATACGGTGCAAAGACATTTTTGATGAAATATGTTCGGTTTATGGGCATAATAAAATGTCTTTTCCGACAGTTTTTCGTTGGTGTAAGAAATTCAGCTGTGGGCTAGGCTCAACAGAAGATGCACCACATGATCGTCGGCCGAAAAGAGCAAAATCTGCCAAGATGGTTGCTAGAGTGAAAGAAATAGTTGCTACCGATGCACGATACACCACTAGGCAAATAGCTAGTATGGTTGGCATCTCATTAGGAGCAGCTCATACAATTCTGAAACGGGATTCGAAAATGAGAAAGATCTGTGCTAGATGGATTCCCCATTAGTTGACAGATGAGCAGAAAAAGACACGCGTTCAGTGCGCCAAGAAGTTGCTTAAAAAGTTTCCAAATTACAATGCATGGTCTTTCGCTAATGTCGTCACAGGTGACGAGAAATGGGTTCATTTTTTGAGCCAAAACGAAAGATTCAGAACAAAATATGGGTAACAAAGTATTGCAAAAGACCATGCATTGCAAAGCGGACCATGAGCGTCAATAAGGTAATGCATGCCATATTCTTTCCAAATCAGGGCCCTGCTATTCAGGTTGCTGTGCCTAAAGGCAAATCTGTAAATGCGAAGTTTTACAAGAATAAAGTTCTTCGAAAATTGAAGAAATATTTCAAAGAACGAAGACCCGCAACTGGTTTGGCCAATGTCAGATTGCTACATGACAATGCGTCATCGCACAAGGCGTTCATTGTACAAGACTATCTGAAGCAGGAAAAGGTTGTTGAACTCCCTCAACCCCCGTATTCCCCTGACCTTGCCCCGTGTGACTTTTTTTTTTGTTCCCGCGGCTGAAAAAATACCTTTCTGGTCGAAAATTTGTACAGCGCAAACACTTCGGTTCTGCAATATTCCAGTGCCTTCATAGTATCAATCGAAAAGACTACCAAAATGCATTCAACGATTGGATCAGAAGACTGAAAGTTTGCATATCTGTTAAAGGGGAATACTTTGAGGGGACAAAATAAATTTTTCATCGAAATCTATCACGAAATCATTTTTATGAGCTTAGTTGCATTCACATTGCACGACCCGCAGAAAAAGCGACCGACTGAAGTCGGTTGATTTTCTAAGAGTGCCCAAAAACCACCGTGTCATTCTGTCATTCGGTCATTCGGCATTCTGTCAGACTGTCAATCTGTCAGTCTGTCTGTCCGTCCGTAACCCGTTTGTGAAAATTGGTGATAGTGACTTAACCGCTTGGAATATTTAAACAATTTTTGGCATACTGATAGATATCGATGAGATCTAACCAATGAACTTGCGAAATATTACATTCCATTTAGTATAGCCTCGCCGAGGCGAAAAATGTGAAAATTTTCGAACTGCTTCTCCTCGGAAACCGTTGGGCCGATTGAAGTCAAATTTCATATGGAGCCTCTATGGGATGGGTGAAACCAAAATTTGCTCATGGGGTCCAGGTCACATGACCAAAATGGCCGCCAAGCCATATATGGTCTGTCTGTCTGTCCGTCCGTAACCCGTTTGTGAAAATTGGTGATAGTGACTTAACCGCTTGGAATATTTAAACAATTTTGGCATACTGATAGATATCAATGAGATCTAACCAATGAACTTGCGAAATGTTACATGCCATTTAGTATAGCCTCGCCGAGGCGAAAAATGTGAAAATTTTCGAACTGCTTCTCCTCGGAAACCGTTGGGCCGATTGAAATCAAATTTCATATGGAGCCTATTTGGGATGGGGGAAACCAAAATTTGCTCATGGGTCCAGGTCACATGACCAAAATGGCCGCCAAGCCATATATGGTAAAAACCCTTCAAAAATAGTCTTCTCCAGAACCAATGGGCAGAATTCCACGAAACTTGATAAATAGCATCTGGGACGTAGGCCCATCATAAATTGCTAAAATGGTGACCCTGGGTTGACCTTGACCTTCTTTGTGCCTAGGTCAAACTTTGACACATATGCTTTTGTGTTTGAAACGTGAGAATGCAATTCATCCTGCAAACGATTCAGAATACAGTGCTAAAGTATAAGATATATTTTTGGTCCTTACGATAAGGCCCATTTATTGGGGGAACCGTTTTAGGTCCAGGTCACATGACCAAAATGGCCGCCATACCCATATATGGTAACATTCATAAAGCTAAAAGCATCCGGCGGGTCGTGCACTTCAGCTGAAGCACTGGTTTGAACAGTCCTCGTATGATAAATGCGATGATTTTGATTGGATGTTAATGCTCATCGTGCGGCATCCTATGACGTTTATATTTCGCAATTAATTCGATTTGCTAGAGTGTCTAGTCAAGTTACCAAATTCAACACTCGTAATAAGTTGTTAAGTGCTACACTTCTGAATCAGGGTTATCAATATCATAAACTACACACAGCCTTTTCAAAGTTTTATAGACGTCATTCCGATTTAATTTCAAAATTCAGTGTTGGACTTAAATCTCTTCTGCAACAAGGTCTATCGGAACCACATTTTGCAATGACATCAGCACCCAATTTCGTAAAATCATTCTTCGACATAAAAAGATTGGGTACAATATTAATGTTGCACGACAGACTGCATGCATGGTAGTTAACCAAATCACGGTTAACAACTTTGCTTCCCTCTTTAATTGCACACCATTGGGTCAGACCTCAGATTCTCTGACGGTTCCAGCGTAAAGGCTTTTTGAGAATTCGAGAGAATTTACTTTATGTAGTGTTGGTTTGTGCCTAATGCTCTGTCTCTGGTTGGGCCCATCGGAGTCTAACTGTTGGTTTTCTTTTGCTTCGGTTTCTTGCTGTCCAGTCATCACCGTTGTTTCATCTCTGTGAATGTTTGATTATTGTGTTCCCGGAGATGTTGCACTGATGTGTGGAGGCCTTCATGCGGACGGAAAAAATTTGTCTAAATCGCAACGTACGTAAGTAAGGGCGAGGATTGCAGCTGCGTAAAATAAATGTAGCCATCCCTCCCCCTCCCCCACACCCAATGGGATTCGTTTCACTGTTCTTCTGTCGTGGTTTATTTTTGTTATGGTTTGTATTTGAGTGTGTGTATCGCTTCAATTATTTTGTTTTGGATAGCCAATTGGCCATTTTGTGGGAAAGTAACTGTCCTTTTGGCTTTCCGCTATTTATGTTTCCATTCGGGTCTAGTTATTTTATGTTTGTGTTTAATTCCCTTTGGTGTCACTGATGGGAGCTGTGGGTTAATTGTACCGATTCCTGATCATTGCCTTCACCTCTGTTTTACAATATAAGTCAATAACTGTTTGACAGACATCTTGGATGCCAACTTAACGAATTTAAATCTGTCTGACAATCAAATACACGTAACAAATGTATTTTTTTAATATTTTGTGTGAGGAGGCCTTCATGTGGACTGAACAAATTATTTGTCTAAATCTCGGCAGAAATAAGGGCGAGATTTTCAGCTGCGTAAAATCAATGAAGCCTCTGGTCACAGACTTAGATAGTTTTTATATTTTATTTTTTTGAGAGTTCATATTTCCTGAACCATGTGATGGATTTGCTACATATTTGGAATAATGATAGATAGAGGTCAAAAGTTTCATTCAGCCATAACCCCGCCCCTGCCACATGACCTTAAGGTCAAGGTTGCAGACTTGGAAATATTTAGTGTTAACGTTTGTAAGAGCTCATATTTTCCAAACCATTTGATGGATTGAGTCCCTATTCGGTATGTTGGTAGTTATTTTCCAAGGTTTAATCAACCATACACCAATCTATGCAAGTGACCTAAGGACACTTTTCCAGGCGAGTTATACTGTCCAATGACAGATGTTATTATAAAACGAGTCGTTTTTTTGTTTTGTTTTTTTGTGGGAGGGTGGGGGGTGAAGTAGGAGGGGGTATTTGTGTTGTATTGACACATTTCTAGTTTTTTTTTGTTATGGTTTGTCTTTGAGTGTGTGTATCGCTTATTTTATTTATTTTTTTTTTTCGATTGATTGAGTTGATGTTTAACGTCCCCGTCAACACTATATAGGTCATTTTGGAGACGTTGCTTCCAATTTTGTGGGACTTTTACCCGACAATGAGATGAAATGACATCTCAAGCCCTGTCGCCCAATGAAACCAATAGGGCCTATAAGCATGGACGGGCCGACTCGCACCGCTTTGCCTGGGCAGGCTTAGATCCTCTAAGCGGTTAACCAGTACTCCTATGCCGTCGGATTCAGCTCTGCGCGTAAACATCATGCAGCCCATTTATTTCTTCAAGCGCCGATGGGCGGGGACCGTAAATTATTTTGTTTTGGATAGTCAATTGACAATTTTGTGGGAACGTAACTGTCCTGTTGGCTTTCCGCTATTTGTTTCCATTAGGGTCTAGTTATATCATGTTTGTATTTGTTTCCCTCTGGTGTCACTGATGGGAGCTGTGGGTTTATTGTATTGATTCCTGATTTTTGCCTTCACTTCCGTTTTTATAATAGAAGTCAATAACTGTCAGACAGCCATCTTGGATGCCAACTTAAGGAATTTAAATCTGTGTTTGACAATCAAATACACGTAACAAATGTATTTTTTTTAATATTTTTATAATAAATACTGGTCATCAACACATCCTTATGCTAAATATGACAAAAACATGATTAGAAAACATCCATTTTTCAAGAATTTTGTACTTAAATGACCCCTAACCTATAAGATTGACATACTTTGAGGGTACATTTAAAATAATTTTCCATTCTTCACTGCACCTGAGTAGTTTTATGGTGATTTTAAGCAATCAATTTCCCCAAATTCTTGTTAAACAGAGAGTCACTGATGAATTTGTTTGATTTGAGGTTTAAGGTCCCCGTCAACACTGTAAAGGTCATTTTGGAGACGTTGCTTCCAGTTTTGTGGGACTTTTACCCGACATTGAGATGAAATGACATCTCAAGCCCTGTCGCCCAATGAAACCAATAGGGTTTATTAGCATGGACGGCCCGCCTCGCACCGCGGTTCCTGGACAGGCTTAGATCCTCTAAGCGGTTTACCAGTACTAGTGTGCGGGCCGGATTCAGTTCTGCGTGGAAGCATCATGCAGCCCATATATTTCTTCAAGCCCCTATGGGCGGGTGCCGCAGAGTGATGAATAGTTTCATGTTTATTTTGCACTCATTTGACCTTTGACCTACTTATGAGCCTCAGACACATTTCCAGACGTGGCATCCACCCCTATGATTGTTGACACACATCAAGGATTACATTTAGAATGGGTGCTAAACTCTACTCAATTTTGCCATCAAAAGTAAAAATATCAATCTTTTTTGGGGATTGGATGGCCAACTATTTGGTGTCTCTGTGTTTGAGGTGTGGTTTAATTTATCGGTTCCTGATCATTGCCTTCTCTTCTATTTTTATATATGTTAATACACTTTATTCGTAGTGTTGTGTTTCGTATGACGCAACGGCAAACAAAACGTGGCAGCCTCGATAGCGCAGTGGTTAACGCGTTCGACTCATGATCGAGAGGTTGTGCGTTCGAATCCGGCACCCGGTATCGAGGTGTGTCCTTGGGCAAGACACGTTATGACACTGCCTCATTCCACCGAGGTGTAAATGGGTAGCAGTGTTGTAATAGTCACTGCCCCTCTCTCGCGCGCGTGAATACATCCGGAATGAGTGTTCGAGAGCGATTAAATAAGCTTGAAGCTTCCATCGCAATCGAACTGAAATAAATTAGTATAAACTAAACTAAAACGTGGCAGCAATAATAAAGCATGCGACTGGCTTTCGCGAGAAAGACGTTTTGTGTGTCGCTCCATTTTAAGATTAAAAAAAAAACAGTTATTTTTATGCCCCCGCCATTCGAGGAATAGTGGACGGGCATATAACCTTGTCACTGTCCGTCCGTTCGTTCGTCCGTCCGTCTGAAACTTAAACGCAGTCAATAAATTTCTTATGTCTGGATGGATTTTGAAATTACTTTGTAGAAATGTTTACCATCATAAGACAATGTGTCACGTGCAAAACCAAGGTCCGTGCCTCAAAGGTTAAGGTCATACTTAGAGGTCAAAGTCAAAACAAGGGTCCGAAACTTAAACATGGTCAATAACTTTCTTATTTCTGGATGGATTTTGAAATTACTTTTTTCTTCTTGTGTCCAGTCAATATCTTTTTTGTTCATTGATGGATTTTTCAGGCGGGGGCATCCGTGTCCTATGGGTGCATTTCTAGTTTAACTACGCCCCGTCCGTATCTCTTATGTTAATCAGTCTTATCTATCACTGAATAAGAAAAAGCCTATCATTATTTTTTATCATCTTTTCTGCCATTTCACTTAATCTTATCTACCATGACGAAAACACGCCTATATAATTTTGAGCCCCTTGAACCCCACTTTTATATAGTAAAACTGGGGTTGGCAGGGGTAAAACTTATTTTTTCTTATTTCTGCTCTAAAATATAGATTGTGGGTACTCGTTAGAACCGCCTCGATGATGCGGTTCTAACGAGTACCCACAGTCTATTTTTTGAGCAGAAATAAGAAAAATATCACCGTAATTTTTCATCTTAAAATCTTCATTTTTTCGGCGATAAAGGTGGCAATGTATTGGTATAGGCGTGGTTTGGTAATGCATCGCTCTTTCTGTGTTCTAAAAGGGAACAGCTAACGAGCCTGAAGACAAAAACAAAAACTAAAGCCAGCAAAAGAAAACCACCAAGGACCGTGGTGGAAGAGTTTACATCATACATTGGAGAACCCATCACTCCTGTTACGAAAAAGACAATCAGCAAAATCCTCAAAACAGCAGAAAATGGCTCACATTCTCAGATGTGAGAAATATAGTTTGTACGCTTGATCCAACGGTACATGAGTACCACATAAGGTTTAAGCAGCTTTTCACACGTCTTCCTATGAAGCCTTGAAAGTGCTTAACCCTTATCTTGCTGAATATTCATCTAAGCCACACCCAATTCTGTCTATCAACCAATCAAAATACTTGATGTAATTTATTGCTACAAATTCATAAACTGAATGCCAAACAGTGTAGATCCTGATCAGATGGCTTCTTGAGAAGCCATCTGATCAGGATCTACACTGTTTGCAAAGATAGGAGTTGTCGTGAACAGCAAGATAAGGGTTTAAAAAAGAACAGTGAACTTGCATTCAGCAGAAATATTCAATAAGTGGTTGAAAGTTTTACAAACAGAAAAATACAAAAAGCTCGCTTCCAACAATGAAAGATGATTAATTCCCCAGCACCTCAAAGAGGGGCAGGGCATCTTCAGCCCCATCGTCTCTCACATATTGAACATTATTTCCTGATGATAAATGCTTGTTTTGTGACAGGCAGTTAATAAAACTAAATCAAATAAAACACATATTGGTAAAATGCGTTACACAGTATACAGCAAAAGTTTCGATTAAGGCTGCTGCCGAGGCAAAGGGTGATGAAAGACTGCTCTGTAAAGTGCACGACCAGGGCTTAAGGGGAATAAGAATACCTCCAGGGGAGACAACTCCTGCAAAAGTATTTTTGTTTCCCATGTCAATAGGGGTCAACTCTTAAAGGAACGGAGCAAATTCTTTCCTTTACTAGTTAACCCCTTTTTCAGTTGGACAGGACTTATAGAAAGCAAACAGGAAGTCCCGAAAGTTGTCTCCCTTTAAATAATGACGGAAAATCTGCCAGGTGTTCCCATTCCCCTTACGAGCCAGGTTGGTATCACGAGTGTTTTCGCAAAAATTACACACGAAGCAGAACAAGACACAAGTGGGCCATCCCAGTCCCAGTCAGCCCATAATGCTGCATTTCAGTATATAGAGGATCTTACACGAGTGGTCATTTCATATGATATTTATGAAACGAGACTTCGGCGAGTTTCATAAATATTATATGAAATGACCACGAGTGTAAAATTCTGTTTTAAGAAATGAAATTTATTTTTCTGCAGTTCATGGAAGTATGAACGCAGTGGGTGGCGTGCAAAGTAAATGAACCCCGAATGGGGTTCATGTAAACTTTGCTAGCGACCCACTGTCGTTCATACTTTCATGAAAGGCAGATAAATTAAGTTTATTTTTTATACGGACATGAGTCGGCAGGCATCGGCCGATGGACGACATCGGACTCAGGTCCGACTATAGGTAACGCGTATACGAGCACATGTTGTTGTTGTTGTTGTCAGCGGCATTGCCTATGAAAAAAGTTGAAGTGATTCAATTTTCTCGCGAGACGCGAGAATTCCGGTGAGGCGCACTGCATGACTGTCACTTTTTTTTTTTATTTATTTTCTGTTTTCGATCTTAAATGCTGTCTACTTATATACGTATGTATTACTTTTTGTCGTATCTGACCAAATAAAAATTAATAAATAAATAAAAACTGTAAATTGGGATTTTCAAAAACTTCACGATGACTGCTTCTCTATTATTGATCCATGTTGCAGAGACGCTTATTGCATTTTCATAGACAAACTGTTTGACAGTTGGCGCAAAATAAAAACATCAAGTACCGGTCTTCTATTTACCTTCCGGCCGCGTTTCGACAGCAACATCCTAGTTTTCGTTTATTTCCAGTATTTCCATGGTAATTCCGATTCGCTTTATGTCCTATCAAGCATAATGCCTTGGAATTCTTTTCTTTCTTTTACTGCACCACCCTCTCACAAGGATTACCTGCAGGTGTACATTACATGTACTCCAGGACGGCCCCCGCCCATCGGGGCTTGAAGAAATAGCATGATGCATGATGCTTCCACACAGAGCTGTATCCGACCATGAGAACTGGTTAACCCCTTAGAGGAACTAGGCCTGCCAACGCAAAGCGGTGCAAGTCGGACCCATCCTATCTATCTATCTACTGATACTGTGTCGGTCACATTTGACCATTACCGCAGGTGTACATTACATACACTCCAGGTTTGCATGATGACAGCCTGCACAGTAATCATATAATTACGGTAGGGATCTTTAACCTGCACAGGGGATGGTCTTCCCAGCACAGGGGGCCTCTAGTTAACGTCCCGATCTAAAAGACGGTGTACATTTTGACATTCATCCCTGCAAATGATGCCAATGCCGTGAATGGAGCGTGTTTGGACATCGAAATTTTATTGCCACTGCTGGGGATCGAACCCGCGACCTCTAGCATCAGAGGCAAGTGCGCTAACCACTGAGCTACCATACTCTACCGTCCTTCTATGCTTATAAATTGGGAGGCAGAGCTTGAGATGTCATTTCATCTCAATATCGGGTAAGTCCCACAAAATTAGAAGCAACATCTCCAAAATTACCTTTTCAGTGTTGAGGAGGAGGTTAAACCTCAAATCAAACAAATACAGTCCAGGTTTGCAGAATAAAAGCCTACATTGTAATCATGCAATCTGCCTGTAACACTCGAGAGAGGGGTTGGCAGAAAAAAGAGATAGATATTTTTTGTAGGGATCTTTTACTTGCACAGGGATGGTTCTCCCTGTACAGGGGGCCTCCGGTTAACGTCCCTATCCAAAGGACAGTGCACCTTGTGGCATTCATGATGACAGTGTAGCAGTTCAGAAACCACAATTTTCTTACCGCTGCCCGGAATTGAACTGGGGGCCTCTAGCATAAGCATGATAGGCAAGTGCACTAACCACTGAGCTACCATGCTCCATAGGCAAACAGAGTTAATTCATTTTTTTTCTATCCATTTCTGCTGATCGTTTATCTTGTCACTTTCGCATTTCATTGTTTCTCTCACGTTTGTATAGGAAGCCAGTCTGTTCTGAAGGTATTGATTTATTCAGGGTTCTGTTAAAGTGTAGCTGTTAATGTGAATTTCTCCAAACGCATCAATACCGAAAAATCATATGTACACATATTGTTGAAAATTGTGCCCCCCCCCCCCCCCCCCCCACACACACACATCAGGGCTTGAAGAAATAGATGGGCTGCAATGCATGCTTGATGCATTTGAGTATAATGGATGGCAAATTCGATTGATAGCCTTTCGTACAGCAGACTCATTATCTGGATGAAGAAGAGAGCAGTTAGAGCCTGACTTGGGACCAACGGCGATAGATCAGGACACATCCATGAAAGACAATGGTTGCATGTCTTTGTAAACATTGTCAGTTAAAGAAGTGTTTCTTTGACATGCTCTTGTGTACCATTAAGGCAGCTAATTTGATTTGGATCTGTTCATGGACAACCAGATTGAGACAGATGTTCGTACGACCCTGTAGAGCCCAGCACATGGATGGTAGATGACTTGGTTAACAGATAGGGTTGGCTAATCGGAGCTGAGAGTATAATGGATGGCAAATTCGATTGATAGCCTTTCGTACAGCAGACTCATTATCTGGATGAAGAAGAGAGCAGTTAGAGCCTGACTTGGGACCAACGGCGATAGATCAGGACACATCCATGAAAGACACTGGTTGCATGTCATTTGTAAACATTGTCAGTTAAAGAAGTGTTTCTTTGACATGCTCTTGTGTACCCTTAAGGCAGCTAATTTGATTTGGATCTGCTCATGGACAACCAGATTGAGACAGATGTTCGTACAACCCTGTAGAGCCCAGCACATGGATGGTAGATGTAGATGACTTGGTTAACAGATACGGTTGGCTAATCGGAGCTGAAAGGATGATGGATTATCAGTCCTGTCACTGTGGTCGATAATCGATTAGTAATCGCTAAGGTTTTTGTCATTATTTTACCTGTCTGGCTTCCTGTCTAAGCATGACTCTTACCATATGTTGGTCTTTACCATATGTATATTTGAACAGACAGGCCTGAGCAAACAGTGTAGACCAAGATGAGATGCCGCATAATGCAGCATATCATCAGGGTCTGCACTGTTTGCCACTCATCCAGCTGTTTTAGGCATAACTTCGGGTAGTAATTAAATTGTACCTATCAAGTAATCGATTAAAAGCAAGTCAGAAATGATTATCATTTTTGCGGAATTTATCGATCGATTATACGATTAGTCGTGTCAGCCTTTTTAACAGACAAATTTACTGCCCATGGGATCTGAACTCATTCTTGTTGCCAGAAAGTATTTGCAATTCAGATAAAGAGAAAAGATGGGAAAATGGGGATAATATTTTTTATTATTTGAAAAAGATGTTATGGATACCTGTGAAATGCTATGTTGTGACTGGTCCAACAAGTACCTACAACATTCCTTTTAGCTCACCTGTCATCCATGCGTGCTTCTGTAAACAATTCTTCCAACGACATCTCCTCCTAAACCACTGATCAGGTTTTGACCAAACTTCACAGGAATGATCCTTAGCTGGACCCCTTTCAAAGTTGTTCAAATGGTTCCAGTCCATTGCACATCTAGGTCACAGGAGCCGAAAATAGATTTTTTCACTGAAAACTTGAAAAATCGTCTCTGAAACCACAAGGCATGGGCCTTTGATATTTGGTATGAATCTTCATCTAGTGAACCTCTACCAAGATTCTTCAAATTAAAGCCATGGGGCCAAAAATGCCCCCCTCCGGGGGCCTTTGGTTTTACAGAAGCTTATACAGGGAAATTTTCTCCGAAACTGCAAGGACCAGGTCTTTGGTATTTGGCGTGAAGCTTCATCTAGTGAACCTCTATCAAGACTGTTCAAGTTATAGCCCTAGGGCCAAAATATTGCCGCCCCGGGCCCTTTACCGGTAGTTAAAATATTTAAAATCTACTTCACTGAAACCACAAGGCCCAGGTCATTGCTATTTGGCATGAAGCTACATCTACTGAACCTCTACCAAGATTGTTCAAATCATAGCCATTGGGCAAAAAATGCCTCCGCCTGTGGGCCCTTTGGTTTAACATTGACTTATATAGGGAAATTAAAAACAAGTCTTCTACTCTGAAACCGCAAGGCCCAGATCTTTTATATTTGGTGTGAAGCTTCATCCAGTGGACCTCTATCAAAATTGTTCCAATTATAGCCCTAGGAAATAGAAGTCAAGTCAAATGCAGAAGGCCAAGGTCTTGGATAATTGACATGAAGCTTTGTCTTATGGATTTCTACCAAGATTGTTCAAATTAAAGCCGTGGGGTCAAAAATGGCCCGCCCCAGGGACTCCAAGATTTATATATATATATATATATATATATATATATATATATATATATATATATATATATATATATCCAAGTACATCAATGCCACAGAGTGGGCCCTGTACTTTAAACTGAAGAAGAGGAAAAACCTTTAAAATTTTAATCTTCTTGTCTGAAACCAGACTGCTCCAGTCTTTGTCTACGCCCATGGGCGTAGACATTATAGAGATTGAGTTTAACACGGAAGTACAGCCATTAGTTACCCACAATGCAGGTTGACCTTTCCATTCTTATGCAACACAACAAGTATAAGCTTTCACAAGTAGAACAGAGCAGCCTATAGCAAGTGTAAGCTTTCACAAAAAAAAAGATGCCGGCGGGCAGAGCTCTGGCACAGAATTGCTATTACATTTGTACAAGCCTATATATTTGTACAGGCTAATACAAAAATATACATCTACAAACTCTCGATCACGACGGACCACTGCTTATCCTATAAGCTACTCAGCAGCCTTCGGCTTTGGTGAGCTAAAAAAAACTTACTTCGCCGTTAGCAAACTTTTAGGTTTAATCTTCAATTAGTCTTCTATAAAGTCCAACTTCTTCAACAGTTTTCAAGCATATAATTTGAAAGATGTCACAAGCATACATGTGCCTTTTTAAAGATGAAAAAGTACTTCCTGACAATATTACAGCATTTTAGACATTATACTTCAGTCGGCAGGATGGCAATTAGAATATTGCCAAAGACAGTTAATTGTATAAAACACGTTTCTTGGTTTCACATTTAATATGTGCTATGCGTAGACCTAGCTTTTTGTAAAAGCTATACTTGTTGATGTATGAAGCTTCACTTTTTAGACCACTACCAAGATAATTGAAATTATAGCCCGGGGCCAGTAATGGCTCTCCCAGGGGCTCACTTGTTACCCTATGGATCGGGCCATCATGGCCCTCTTGTTACTTTTAGAGACAGATAAGACAATTTTAATACTAGTATCTCCAATGAACTGTTTCTCCATTGTGAATTTTGCCTTAGATTAAGTCTAATCATTTAGTTCTAAAATTAGGTTAGGAATTTATTTTTAGCACTATGGTGTACAGGGATACTCTGTGGGGCACAAGACAGCATTTTTAGGTGAGAAAATAAGTTTCGGCAGGGTAATATTTCTCAGTGGGAACTATTTCTCTTTGTGATATAATATCGTTTTTCTTTTTCATAGAAAATCCTGTATTTACTTGGTAAAAATTTAATATACATATTTATTTCACAATTTCTGTGACATGCAATACATATATACATACAATAATAACTCATAGGAACGAAAGCTTACATTGTTGATGGGGACATTAACCCATTGTATGCTATTAGACCCTTCCACTGCCATATATTGGACAAGTCCATTTGTCATATAAGGGGGTCAGGCCTATTTTTTCTTTTTTTTTCGCTCACCTGTCATGTAATGATGAGGTGAGCTTTTGGGATCACTTTTCGTCCGCCACTGCCATATATTGGACAAGTCCATTTGTCATATAAGGGGGTCAAGCCTATTTTTTCTTTTTTTTTTCGCTCACCTGTCATGTAATGATGAGGTGAGCTTTTGGGATCACTTTTCGTCCGCCGTGCGTCCATCCTTGCGTAAACAATTTCTTCAAAAGACATCTCATTAACCACTGATCGGATTATGACCAAACTTCATAGGAATGATTCGTAGGCGGTTCCCTTTCAGAGTTGTTCAAATGGTTCCAGTCTGCATATCAAGGTCACGGGAGCCAACAACAGATTTTTTTTTAATGAAAACTTAATCTGAAACCAGGCCTTCGATAGATGGTGTGTAGCTTCAGTCTAGTGGACCTCTGCCAAGATTGTTCAAATTATAGTCCTGGGGCCAAAAATGCCCCTGCCTCGGGGCCCATTGGTTTAACATAGTCTTACATAGGAAAAAGCTTTAAAAATCTTCTTGTATGAAACCAGAAGGCTCAGGTGTTTGATCAGAAGCCTCTGTGGTGTAGGGGTTACGCTACTCGCCTTGTAAACCAGGGATCGCAGGATCAATCCCGGGCTTCTCCAGACTTTAGGATGAGTCTTTAAACCGAGGTCCTGTCTCCGTATGACCTTCGCTGTTGGTGGGACGTAAAACCCAAACACTCACTCACTCAGGTGTTTGATATTTGGTATGAAGCTTCGTCTTGTGGACCTCTATCAAGATTGTTCAAATTATAGCTCTGGTGCCCCTTGGTTTTACATTGACTTATGTAGGAAAAATCTAAAATCAAAGCACTGAGAGTGCTGATGGAGCGTAGCTTTGATAATTTGATTTTGCGTCTGATTGGTACTTTAATTCAGGCTCACATTGATCCAATGAACATAGCCGTTTGAAGCTATTCTGGGCCAGAAGTCGTGTTAAAGCAACAAGACCTATACTGAAATTAACTCACGCTAAGGTGTAGACCCCGCAACAACCATCACGAGAACACGCCTGTACAAATACATTTTCAATTTTTCGGCAAAAAAATGGAAATTTTAAGATACAAAATTGTGATATTTTCTTATCTCTGCTCAAAACATTGATTGCGGGGACTTGATAGAACCGCCTTGACGAGGCAGTTTTATCAAGTACCAACAATCAATGTTTTTGAGCAATACAGCAACCATGCAGTTCTACAGTTTACTTGAAGATTTCTGCTGAGCTATAGTTCGTGCAATAAATGCGGCTTGCGCAATTGTTTGGCGGCTTTAAAGTTATTTTATGTAATCAGTTTTTGAAAAATTACCTTGGGGAGGTTATTTATCTTGCATTAGACATTCTCGTTGGTTACGCCTTGATGATGTTTATCTTCATGTGAAAAATTATCATGATTTTCCCAGCAGTTTATAAGTTATACATCCGTAACCAGGCTTTAAAAATTGCCTCGGTGAGGTTGTTTATAAAGCTATCTGGCATTAGACAATATCAATTGCTTGATCTTGTCAGTTTACATCTGCATGAAAAACATTATAAAAATGTACCCGTCGGTTTGGAAGTTATACGATCCTTTCAGTGGGTGAATTTTTACCTTGCCGAGGCTAAAATAAAGAAATTGGGCATTCAGGAATCGCGTTGGTTAGATCTGTACATTATCTATCTGTATGCTAACAGTTGTCAAAAATATTCCAAGTAGACTAGAAGTTACACTTCGAAATAATTTTTCAGTTTGCCTAGGCGAGGCCGTTTGTAAAGTAATTTGGCATAAGGCAATTTGCGGGTTATGTATTGTCAATATCAACCTGTATGCCGAAAATGATCACAGCCGGGTTTAGCTGTTATACTCCGTATTCATTTTTTTTTATTTTGCCTCGGCGATGCCATTCATAAAGTAATCTTCCATAAAACAGCCTCATGGGTTAGGTATTGTCAATATCAATCCGAATGCCAAAAATGATTGGAATATTCAGAGAGGTTTGAACATTATGCTCTGTTAACATTTTTCTAAACATATATTGCATCAGTGAGGCCATTTATGAAGTGATCTTGCTAACGATAGTTTCTTGGGTTAGTTATTGTCAATATCAATCCATAGGAATATTTGAAGAGGTTTAGACATTATAGTCCGTTATTATTATATAAAAATAAATTGCCTCGACGAGGCCATTTATGAATATCTGGCATTAAGGCAATTTCTTTGGTCAGGTATTGTCAATACAGCACAGTGCGCATGTCTTTTACCGGAAACCAACAACTGCCCTTCTTTAATCAGCGAAAGGGATAGAACCACCGTTGAACAGAATTCACGATCAATCTCCTGGAAAGAATGTTGCCGAACCCGGCAGGTATCGAACTTGCGTCTGAGCTGATAATTTGCTTTATTTATGGTCACATGCCTAGGACGCAGACATGTCGCTTTGACATGTCGCTTTAAAAAAGTAACATTGTCCCCCCCCCTCCCCCCCCCCCCCCCAAACACACACACACACATTAACCCATACTCTGAGTATATGTCTAGCAGCCTTTTTTGGGGACAAACATAGCAGACCCAGATCAGTCGCTACAACGAGTGATGTCTCATCTATGCCTAAACTGCAAAATTTACTGCTTACAATATAAGCATTGACGTGCACCTGTCCAAACTCATTCCAACTGTCTTATTTTGGTAATACATTATCGACCCACACTGCGTACTTTTAACCCATTTTAAACGAATGGAATCCTCAACACCTTTTTTTCAGTATGGAATGAGTTCATTTTAAAATCAGGGATGTCAGGTTGTGGCGTCCACGAAATATTTGGCAAAAATGGCTGAACCTTTTGTAAGTATGCAGTGAAGGTCATTATGAGACTCCGCGTTCTGTGGTATCTGATCTGGATTTGTCCTGTTTGCAAGTTGCCAGGTTTGGGATTGTATGGTACAAATGGACTGTAAACTGGGTTATATGAACTGAACTATAAAAAGATTAGACTGCTACACAGTTCATCTATTAAAAACATTCATCTATTCCGTTTGAAATATGTGGTCTTTGAAGCAGTCTATAAGATACCGCATGGCGTAATAATCTACTATGTTAACACGGGGTACTATGTTCTCACTGGTGATTGGGTCATTTGCATTAACACCGAAAGTAGTGCCGAAATCAATTCTCATTTCACTGGAGCTACGCTGCAACAGCTACGCTCCAAAAATCTTCTCTGAACCACAAGGCCCAGGTCCTTGAAATTTGTGTGTAGCTTCATCTATTGGACCTCTCTACCAAGATTGTTCAAATTATGGCCATGGGGCCAAAAATGCCCCCGCCACATTGAACTTCATCTGCCGATCGGCCTCCCACTCTGCAAGTTGATCCAGGTGAGCGTGATAGCTCAGTGGTTAGTGCACTTGCCTCTGATGCTAGAGGTCCCGGGTTCGATCCCCGGCAGCGGTGTGAAAATTTCGGTGTCCGAACACGCTCCACTGGCAATATTTGCAGGAATGAATGTCATAAAGTGCACCGTCCTTCGGATCGGGACGTTAACTGGAGGCCCCCTGTGCAGGGAGAACCATCCCTGTGCAGGTTAAAGAACCCTACCGTAATTACATGATTACTGTGTAGGCTTTCATCCTGCAACACTGAGTGTACATGTATGAGATATACACCGTCTGTGTCCCCTACCGGGGTTAAGGCGAAACCGGAAGAAAGAAGAAAGAAAGGTCATCTTGTAAAATAAGACAGTCAGACGGAGAATATATACAGGACACATCATCAGCAAACAAACTGACTGATGTCCTGATATTAACAGTCAGATCATTGATGAAAACCAAGAAGACTGGTCCAAAGGACTGAACCTTGGGGGACTCCAGATAAAAACAGGGACTGATCAGGTGCTTGGCCATCAAGTACAACTTTTTGTGAGCACCCCAGAGAGCCATGAGCTTATCCACCTATGTGTGGATTCACTTATCCCATAGTAGTCACTTTATATATAGCCCTCTGTGAGGTACCTTCAACCTTGTCAAAGGCCTTGGCGAAGTCCATGATGATCAAGTCAGTCAACTTAGTCAAGTGACCACGATTTATGACCCAAACCAGATTCCCACAATGTCATGGTAAAATTGAACTACCTTATTCGACCTATTTACCGCACATGCTCCTATAAGCGCACACCCAAGCTTTTTCTGGAAAAAAATACACAAGCGCTCACTTTACAGTAACCTCCCAACTAATTCATATTGAGTTTTGCTGCATCTTTAACCCGAGGAAATCATATGTATATGTGGTGAACCCCTATGCTGAAATTCAATTCTATAAAATAATCATATCGGAAGCTTTTTTTTTTCGTATTTTTTTCGTATTGAGTGTGCGCTTATCAGGTAGATTTTTCACCACAATATTTTCATACATTTTTGAAAAAACTAAGCGCACGGTGCGGCAAATAGGTCGAATACGGTAGTTGCATTTTGCAATACTTTGACTTCAGAAACCATCTTGACCTTGTGAAGGATTGTCTTTGGACGTGTCACCAGTAAACATTTCTGATTCTGACAGTCAGCAAGAATGCCCAGAAATGCTATTCAGTCAGCAAGAATGCTCTCAAGTAACGGTTACCCTAAAGTGCGAAAAGGAGTCCCTTGCATTGAAAAAGTCTTTCATTTAGTGAAAAGTAGCTTGAATTTTCGCCCTGCCACGTCAGCCAGAGGATAAAAGTATAGCCTCTGTTTCCAGACGGCACCGCACAGTTCTTTTTATTAGTCTGTGACACGTGGAGGTGTGGCTATAGGACTTGTCATCCACAAAACAAGACAATCGTTTCGTAGCAACCATTAGCCAGCCATGTTGTTTTTGTTATTTATTTTATATTATATTGTTGTTGTTGTTGTTTTTGACAAATATAAATATGTATATTTCTCTCTCTCTCTCTCTCTCTCTCTCTCTCTCTCTCTCTCTCTCTCTCTCTCTCTCTCTCTCTCTTCGTATAACTTTTCTACTCTCCTGTTGAATCTGACATCTTTCAGATACAAGTTTTTTCCCTTATTATCAATAACAACTAATTATTTGATCGAAGTCGTAACATAACTAAATACTGAGCGTTAACGGGTTTCTGTTAGATGTCAACAGGAGAGCAGTCAGGTCCTGTACATGCGTTGAGACTCGGCAAGCGAATACGTAGCTGATGGAATTCTGGTAGAAAAAAATAGCAATCTGCTTATTTTGACAAGAATCATACCCAGCGGACAGATGACGTTTAAGCAACGTCATTTCAACGTAATGACGTTTCACTGACATTGATTCGATGTTACATACATGTTGTGTTCCCACAGGGAAAGTTCTTGCATTGCAGGCGCATGTCTGGAACATGAAAAGCAAAATACATGTAATGTTTTTTTGTTGTTTTTTTTTTTTTTTTTGTTTTTTGTTTTTTTTTTTTGTTTTGTTTTTTGTTTTCAGTCGGACTTCAATAGGTCGAACCCTTTAGGGACAATGAAATTTGTTTGAGAGAAGGGTAGTTCGCCCCCACTGAGGGTTACTAATAGTGCCACACAGAAAGCATAATGTAGATAATTTTGGCAATCTTTTCAGTGTCCTGTAATATCCATCAACCTATCCATCACTATATCGAAGCTGAAGGAATTCCACAGGGACTAAAATATGTTTCGACTGACACATGGTAAATGAGCCATCTGAATTCTAGCCATAGAAGTTTTGCTGTATTTTGGAGTTTAATGGACGCGTCATAACTGGCCATAGAAGTTTTGCTGTGTTTTGGAGTACGGCACGTGTCATCAAAATTGTATTAGATCTAATAAAGCTGTTGACATTAATGACTGTCTTACTTTAACCGCCGCCTATGCAATATCGCAATATAATGACACGCGTATGGTTTCTTTCTGGTATGCATTCTTCTATAAGTTTTTTTACCTGTAAAAACGGATTATTGCATTCGGCACACGTGTGTCATCACAATTGTATAAATAAAGCTGTATCTTACTTTAACCGCCGCCTATGCAATATAATTCTATTTTAATATAAGAAATCATTTTGAAAAATTGTGATTTTTTTTCTTATTTCTGCTCAAAGAGCAGAAATAAGAAAAATAAGGTTTACCTCTGTAACCCCAACTCTACTATATAAAAGTGGATTTAAAGGGGCGGGTGTGTGTGTGTGGGGGGGGGATCAAAATTATTTAGGTGTGTTTTCGTGATGAAGAGAAAGAAAAAAGAAACCATAACAAAACAAAAAGGTAAACTGTTCTGACAGACAGACAGACAGACAGACAGACAGACAGACAGACAGACATAGATATGTATGCATTATTTTTCTTCTTATCCAAGCTGTTGTGTGTACTCGCTCGGGCCCATCAATACTGTATTGATGGGTCCGAGGTACTCGTTAAAACGGCTCAATATTTTTTCTAAGCCCAAATAGGCGGGGGCGAGACAGATAGTAACGTCAGAGAGAGAGAGAGAGAGAGAGAGAGAGAGAGAGAGAGAGAGAGAGAGAGAGAGAGAGAGAGAGAGAGAGAGAGAGATGAAACGACTGAAATACGAGGACAGGACAGAGAGAGACTAGCTTCTCGAAATTTATAATTCGCGAAGTTAAGGGTACTCGTTAGAACCGCCTTAATTAGTGAATTCTAAAGAGCACTTACATCGCGAAACACGCCTTTATAATTTTGAAACTTTTATATGGTAAAAATGAGGTTTAAGGGTATACATTGTTTTTATTTATTTCTGTTAAAAAAATAGACTGTGGGTACTCGTTAGAACAAACTGAACATATGTCTGTTTTCGCCATTGTGAAATGAACGAATGCAAGAACTCAATGGAAAATATGCTTTTAAAGGCAGTTTCAATTTTAATTAAAATTGCTCATTTATCTTTTGAAGACAAGGGAGAGCGGTATATACCTTTAAGTTGTGTTTCTTTGAAGGTCTTTCTTTTTCAATTATAAGAACTTAACTACATCGTTAATCCAATTAAGTAGCGATGTCCATCGGATTATAATCTACCTGTACGCAGTTTGTCTGCGAAGGTAGTTCTTTTGATATTCAATCAAAAGGCCGAGAGAGACGGAAAGACAGTCACAGAGAGAGAGAGGGGTAAACACGAAGGAAGGAAGATACCGATAGTCTTTTCAACATAAAAATATAGATTGTGGGTTCTCATTAGAACTGTCTCGAGGCGGTTTTAACAAGTACCCACAATCAAAATTTTAGAGCAGAAATAAGAAAAATAAGGTATATCCCTGTAAACATCGGTTTGACTATATAAAAGTGGGGTTCAAGGGGGTCAAAATTATATAGGCATGTTTTCGTGATGATTTATTTATTTTACGAATATTTAATATCTCATTACGCTACAGCCCCCGCCCATCGGGGCTTGAAGAAATAGATGGGCTGCATGATGCTTTCACGCAGAGCTGAAACCGACCCGCACACGGGTACTGGTAAACAGCTTAGAGGATCTAAGCCTGCCCAGGCAAAGCGGTGCGAGTCGGCCCGTCCATGCTTATAAACCCTATTGGTTTCATTGGGTGGCAGGGCTTGAGATGTCATTTCATCTCAATGTCGGGTAAAGTTCCACAAAATAGGAAGCAGCATCTCCAAAATGACCTTTACAGTGTTGATGGGGACGTTAAACCTCAAATCAAACTCATTACGCTAACACACCCGTGCGACATAGTGCATTTTTCACATCTCCAAAATGGCTACTTTTCTGATGAAAATGCGTGGTATTTTTCTTTACTGCTATCATAGGTCGTGGGTGCTCGTTAGAACGCGTACCCACAACATATGTCTTGGAGCAGAAATAAGAAAAAATATTGAATACCCCCGTAAATCCTGTTTTCTCTATATAAAGTGGGGTCTACGATAACACGTCCGTGCGACATAGTGCATTTTCGATATCTCCGAAATGGCTACTTTTCTGATGAAAATGCGTGATATTTTCTTATTTTTACTGCAATCTAACTGCAATTTTACTGCGTTCTAACGAGTACCCACAACCTAATTCTTGGAACAAAAATAAGAAAAATATTGAATACCCCGTATACCCCCATTTTTGTCTATATAAAGTGGGGATTAGGGTGTTCATTTCACGGACTAGTTCACTTGATGACGTTTTGACCGGTTGAAAATCAATACGCTTATTAATTAAATCACCAAAATATTGTTGACGGGGCAGTTAAACCCCAAATCGATCCAAATGCAAGGAACATTATCAAAATCACATTAAAAAGTATTCATTTTAATGAAAGAGATTACTACAAGAACTTCCGTGTCCAATCTCGTCCGCAACAAAAGTATAGAGCAGTCCTTTTCGCTAACAGTAATTGTCCTTTTCGTATAAAAAAAAGTCCTTTTCGTATTTTAGGGTAAGTCCTTTTCGCGAAAAGGACTCCTTTTTGCGAAAAGGACTCCTTTTCGCATTTTAGGGTAACCCCTCAAGTAAAGCTATACAGAACCAAAAACGCTGTCTGTTTTAACAAGGGGCGTAAGATAACGCTTATCTGTATATTGGTAAAATGGTTTGCGAAAAGGACTCCTTTTCGCATTTTAGGGTAACCCCTCAAGTAAAGCTATACAGAACCAAAAACGCTGTCTTTTTAACAAGGGGCGTAAGATAACGCTTATCTGTATATTGGTAAAATGGTTTGCTGTCACCATTTATTCACTTCCCCTCTAGTGTTCGAACTTCAGGTGGGTTAAAACACTAGCATCTTTGCTTTTAAACATTAACTGACTGGTAATGCTCATGTCCGTATCTAGGCTGTGCCTAAGTTCATATTATTTACGTTATTTGCCCCTCATCACTTTGCGAAAAAATGCTTGTAGGGCAAACTTTTAAAGCTGAAAAACATTTACACGCTGTTTTTCTACAAAGAACGGAACAGCGTTGACGTCATCAACGCCCGTAGAGAACAATGGTTTAGAATGACGTCACTTAACGTCACTAAAAATCATGTGATTCGATGCGTTCATGGAAGTATGAACGCAATTATTTTCATTAGACTTTACACTGGAAATGTAAATATTATCATATGACCACATTAATTTGGATTTTATCGCCTTTTAGTTTGACAATTCCCACGAAAAATGCATTGTTGACATGGGCGTCGTCATGACGTTACTTAATCCCGCCAAAGTGTTATTACACGTGTGATCATACGATTTTTTACACGACGTTATTCACTGCTTATCAACGACGTCATATGATAAAAAACAGTTATGAAGACGAGCTGGTGGCAACGCAAAAAGATATCTATAATCAGAGAGATATTTAACTTCACTTTTAGATAAGCACCCAAAGTTTAACAATAAAAATTATCATACTCACAAATAAAGACAGACTTTGTAAACATTTCGGAAAGAAACGGATATTCTGGCAGCCACTTAAGAAAATGGGAATTAGTAAATTCAGCTGATATTGAAGGAGGGAGAATGCTGAGGCCGCATTTGAATTAGCCGCTTTTAATTAAAGACGTTTTATTGGATTGCAACGAGTATAAGGCGCCATATTTATGAAGGCAGATTAGGGAGTAAACCAATGCCGTGGCCCCCATCTGCAGCATGGTTGTTTTCAGGTGAGAGACAGCCTCTTGAGATTTTAATGACATTCCTTATCTATCTTATAATTAAGGCGTAACTATACCAAATTTAGTGACACAGAGGCCTTTCTGATATTTAATCTTCATCAGTGTGTCTCAACCCCAAAGTTTTGAAACCGAAACGGATGACGGACAAGACCCGACAAACACAGCACATCCCCCTCCGAGTAAACACCGAGCGATGTAGCTCATGAGACTGGTCAACTAGAGGCATCAGGCAAGAGACGACTATCCGCGAACTTATAGGCGTACCTACCGAGCCAACATCAGCAAATATGCCCCACACTCCACGGAAGTCCCGGTCATCAGAAAGGAGATGTCCAAAGTAGCGAGACTTGCAAAAAAATGATTATAACTGGGGAAGTGGCCAAGCTTGAAGTCCTAGCGTTATGTACAATTGTTTGCTGAAAACCTTTGCTACGCGGTCACCAGCATTTTTACTGACCGTTCCAAGTCTGTGCTTTTGCTGTGGTTCCTTCATGTTTTGTGTTGGTGGCTCTGATGCTTTCCCTGATCATATATAAGATCATGCACGATTCGACATTGAATAAAACCATATCAGTCATAACAGTGTGGGGCTTTCCGCTAGTGATGTTTCCATTAGGGTCTATTTGTTAAATGTTTGTGTTTCTGTCCCTTGGTGTCTCTGATGGGAGCTGTGGTTTAATTGTATCTATTCCTGATCATTGCCTTTACTTATATTGTGGAGGGCTGTTTTTAGGGGGGTGGGGGCGGGGGGAGGAGGGAAAGGAGATAGAAAAAAACGATCAATTAAAAAACACATTTAACATTCAATCAAATTGCTAGTTGTTAGTGGCAATCTTTACAATGAACATAGTAGTTACCGATAACATAACCTTGCCGCAGGTTATACATGTATAAGGGAGCTTTCCACTAAATGTTTTCCATAGGCGACAACAGTAACCTTTTACCTGCTCCCACAAAAAACTGCACATACAAAACTTTACAAACCTTACTGGTTTATAGAGCCATCCTGGCCCAACAAGTTAATGAGAAAAAATCTACATGTTGATCGGCTCATTTTCAAGTTACAGTCAACCATGTTTGTTTACCTGCTAGAACGGAGTAAATAAAACCAACATTTTTAAAGGAGGGGTGACCATATAAAATAAGCAAAAAAAAAAAATCTTTGAGCTTGCAGATATAGTTATAAAACATGCATCATTTTAGTTCTTTATACCTATCATTTTCTCACATTGAAATAAAACATGGGATATATATCCAATGGAAGCAAGTCTGGTATTTAGAACGCAACTAAAACACTCTGTCCCAAAGTGATAAAACCCCGGTACCTCCCAGTATTTAGTGTAATGATACCTATTATACCAAACCCTTATTTTCTTTATGTTGCATCAAAAGAATTGCCAAATAGAAGTTTAGGTCATATGTAATAATTTAGTCATGCATAATAAAAGTTCAGTCACACAGAATCTTTCAAGTTTGCGAAAAAATTATCGCTTTCAGATTCAACAATGAAAGCCTAACAAACCATAGTTTTTGAAAAGCGCAGTTTATCTCTTTCTGGAATGGAACCCAGACACCGGCTTTCATCAGTTGTTCTTCTTCAATGTCTTTGGAAGAATTCAATCCTAAAATGCACAGAATTATGCCAAAATGGCACCAATACTCATTTTTATGGCTATTTTCACACCTACACCCCCTATTTAAAGTAAAAATGGCATTTTGAGGATATTTTGAGGGCAAAAATGCCAAGAAAATGTTAATAAATGCCTTAATGCCATGAGGAATAGCTGAATATATCTGTCCACATCCTTTAACATGAATACAATGAAATAGAACTTATAACGGATGTGAAAACTTATCCGGATATTGCAGCGGGCTGTTCGGAGAGACAATTTGAAGTTTTGCTTTGGTTTGAGACATAGTCCTAGTGCCATGAAACCTTACACTTATATTCCAGATGGATTTGATTCTTTCATGTGTTTGTGCAAATACAATTACTGCAAGCAAGTCTCCTTTCCAAACACATCAATAAAAACTGATTCACATGGCTTCAAAGTACCCCCCTCCCAAGAACATAGGTCAGAGGCAAAAATTCATCAAATACATCCAGTTAGACCTAAATTAGCATTACCATCACATTTTTACAGTATCTATGGCAAAATACATGCCATGAGGATACATTTTATGAAACAGAATTGGACAGAACCTACAAATATGTGGAAATAGTATGTAATGACTGAAAACAGGATAGTGGTCTACTTTTGCTATAGGGAGCTTTCCACTAAATGTTTTCCATAGGCGACAATAGTAACCTTTTACATGCTCCCCCAAAAACTACACATACAAAACTTTTCAAACCTTACTGGTTTATAGAGCCATCCTAGCCCAACAAGTTAATGAGAAAAAATCCACATGTTGATCGGCTCATTTTCAAGTTACAGTCAACCATGTTTGTTTACCTGCTAGAACGGAGTAAATAAAACCAACATTTTTAAACGAGGGGTGACCATATAAAATCAGCAAAAAATTCTTTGAGCTTGCAGATATTTTTATAAAACATGCATCATTTTAGTCCCTTATACCTTTCATTTTCTCACATTGAAATAAAACATGGGATATATATCCAATGGAAGCAAGTCTGGTATTTAGAACGCAACTGAAAGCTCTGTCCCAAAGTGAAAAAAACCCGGTACCTCCCAGTATTTAGTGTAATGCTACCATTACTTGGAAGTAACTTGTGACTACCGCAAAACGGTATCGTTAGACAATTGAAGATTATTGCTGCCACTTTGGACAAACTTAGAGAATATTTTGCTGATTTTTATTTTCGCGGATCAAGACCGACCGCGAAATTCCGCGAACATTGGGCGACGCGGAAATTTTCCAGAATACGGTATGTTGTTACGTTGATGATTATGATTCTTCCCCCTTTTTGGTTGATCACTTTTAGTTACGTTTCTCGTTCCTGTTTAAAGTGTGTCATGTTGGTGATTCTGGTTATTTACCCCTCTTTTAGTTAGGTTCCCTTTGGTGTCTCTGGTTGGAGCCGCGGCTAATTGTATCGATTCCTGATCATTGCCTTCACTTCTGTTTTGGATATTCTTAGTCACCACCTGTTTGTGAAAGAGCTGCTGACTCGGTTTACCCGATGTCCGTTTTGTTTACTGTCGTCACTTCATGCCTTCAGACCTCATTTTGTCGCTTTCCATTGATAACCAATCTGATATTATTGAAGCTTTTAGCTCTACTTCTAGATATTTAGATGATTTATTAAATATTGATAATACCTATTTTGATGGTTTGATCAGTCAGATTTACCCCCTAGAACTTCAGTTAAATAAAGCAAATTCTTCTGATACCGAGGCCCCGTTTTTGGATTTACATGTATCTATTGTAGATGGATTTGTTTCGTGCAAAATTTATGATAAACGCGATGACTTTGATTTTGAGATTGTAAATTTTCCTTTTTTGGATGGTGATGTTCCTCGTGCGCCATCCTATGGCGTTTATATTTCGCAATTAATTCGATTTGCTAGAGTGTGTAGTCATTTAACTGACTTCAACACGCGTAATAAATTATTAACGGCTAAACTCCTTAATCAGGGTGATCGGTACCATAAACTACGCAAAGCCTTTTCAAAATTTTATAGACGCCATTCTGATTTAATTTCAAAATTCAATATGTGACTTAAATCTCTTCTGTAACAAGGTCTATCGGAACCCGAATTTTATGGTGACTTAGTATATAAATTCAGAAAAATATATAACCGCAATGACTTCAGCACCCAATTTCGTAAAATCATTCTTCGATATAAAAAGATTGGGTACAACATGGATATTATACGACATACTGCATGCATGGTAGTTAACCCAATCACGGTTGGCAACTTTGCTTCCCTCTTTAATTGCACGCCGGTGGGTCAGGCCTCAGATTCTATGACGGCTCCAACGTAAAGGCTTATTGAGAATTAGAGAGATAATGTTGGTTGGTGCCTGATGCTCTGTCTCTGGTCGAGCTCATCGGAGTCTAACTGTTGGTTTTCTTTTGCTCCAGCATTTCAGTGGTTTCTTGCTGTCGAGTCCTCACCGTTGTCTCACCTCTGTGGTTCTTTGATTTTTGTGTTCACGGAGATGTTGCACTGATGAGTTGGGGGCCTTCATGCGGGCTGTGCGGATTGTTTGTCTGAATCGCGACGGAGGTGGGGGCGGGGATTGTGGCCACTTGGGGTCGATTTGGGCCCCCCAGTGGAGGTCTTCCACTGACCGTTCCAGGGCGGCTCTTCTGAGGCGATTTATTTGTGTTTTTGTTTGTTGCTTGCTGTGTGTGTCGCTTGTGTCTTTTGATTTTGGATGGCCATATGGCCATTTTGTGGGAAAGTAACTGTCCTTGTGGCCTTCCTTTGTTTGGGTTTCCATTGTGGTCTGGTCGCTTAATGTTTGTATTTCTTTCCCTTTGGTGTCTTTTATGGGTGGAGTAAGTTAATTGTATCAATTCCTGATCTTTGTTTTACTTCTACTTTGACTTCTTTCCCTAATGAATTTGGGATCCATCACGAAAACACGCCTTAATAATTTTGACCCCCTTGAACCCCACATTTATATAGTAAAACTGGGGTTTACAGGGGTAAACCTTATTTTTCTTATTTCTGCTCTAAAATATAGATAGTGGGTACTTGTTAGAACCGCCTCGATGAGGCGGTTCTAACGAGTGCCCACAATATATATTTTGAGCAGAAATAAGAAAAATGTCACAATTTTTTCATCTTAAATTTTTCATTTTTTCGGCGTTAAAGGTGGTAATGTATTTGTATAGGCGTGTTTGCGTAATGTAATTGTAATAGTTCCTGATCGTTTCTCTTTTAAATTCTGTTACCTCGTCACAGTCTTAATGTTAATTTTATCTCTTGTAGGATTGCCATGTAATATATATCTGTGATATTCTTCTTAATATCTGTGATCTTTGTTATAACTTTATACTTGTATAGTCTTAATATGTGTTTGTCGACAAAATAGCCCTAGGCTAATGTTAAATTGTTGTAAATCATGAATGTCGACTTTAAATAAAGCTTCTTGTATCTTGTATCTTGTCAGGTTTACTCAGAAATATCCCCCCGAGATAATAATGCAGTCATTCTCTTGTGCTATGACAAGTTTGATCTGGACGAGGATACAGCATCAGGGACTGGAACTACCCGTTCCACACAATGAATCGACGGGCCTCCGTGGCGTATGGGTAAGAGGGCAGACTCTTTATTATTAGGTCTCTCATCGCTGTGCTTTGAGCCTGGCTCGGGTCATTTGTTAGACACCAAGGTCAGGTGGATTTTCCCCGGCTACTCCGGTTTTCGCCCACCTCGGGCCGTTTAAAAAAAAAAAACAAGAAAAAGTTGACATGCAGTTACATGTTATACAGAGGCATTGCTAAACTTAAGGATTGATTCTATATCTCAAAAACAAGCTTTTTTTAGTTGATAATCAGTGATCTTTTCGTATCTTAAGTTTAAACATTGATTGTGGGTTCTAAAGTGTATCTACAATCTATGTTCATCAGCAATAAAGAATCTACCGTATAACGATGTAAACATTAGAGAAATGATCAGGAACTGATACAATCAGATCCCAAATTCTTCCCACAATATCACTAGGGAAAGAAGTCGAAACATGGAGTGACGACAGTAAAACGGACAACAGGTTAACCGAGTCAGTGACTCTTTCCAAAACAGGTGGTGACTCAGAATATCCAAACCTTACTAAAAAGAAGCAATATACAGAATGGGGGAAACATCACGTGAACAAGTCCGTGAAATAAACACCCCCTTACACCCCACTTTGTATAGAGAAAACTGGGGTTTACGGGGGTAAACATTAAATTTCTTATTTTTACTCCAAGACATAGGTTGTGGGTACTCGTTAGAACCGCCTCAATGAGGCGGTTCTAACGAGCACCCACAACCTATGTTTGCAGTATAAATAAGGAAAATATCACGGATTTTCACCAGAAAAAGTAGCCATTTTTGACATGTTAAGAATGCACTATGTCGCAAGGGTGTGTTATCGTCATAGAATCAAAATCACCAACATGACAAACATGAAACTGCTGGGCACTGTTAAATCGCTGGAGGATCTGAGCTAGGCTTTCTAGGTAACAGGGTGCGAGTCCAACCCTACAATAAATAAACCCTTTTGGTTTGTTTAGCCGGCAGGGCTTGAGATGCCAGTTCACCCCAGTGTCGATATAAGCCCCATAAAATTGGAATTAAAGTCTACAAAACGACCTTGATAGTGTTGATAATGACGCAAAACCTCAATTCAAACACATATAAAGTACAAGTTGACTGCTTTCAAAAAGCATCCAATAGGTTTAGTCTTGTCAGTCTACATTCTGATTTGAGCCAGCTGATATCATTATCCAACTTAATGCATTTTATGAATGAAAATAATAAACTTTAAACGCTCCAAGGCGGTTCTTCTGTCGCGGTATATTTTGTTATGGTTTGTCTGAAGTTTGGAGGCCTTCATGCGGACTGAGCAAATTATTTGTCTAACTTGCGACGGAAGTAAGGGCGAGGATTGTGGCCACGTAAAATCGATTAAAGCCCGCCAGTGGAATTCGTTTCCGCTGACCGTTCCAAGGCGGTTCTTCCGTCGCGGTTTGTTTTTGTTATGGTTTGTCTTTGGACGTTTGTGCCGCTTATGTTATTTTATTTTGGATAGCCTATTGGCCATTTTATTGGACAGTAACTGTCCTTTTGGCTTTCCGCTGTTGGTGTTTCCATTAGAGTCTGTTGTTTCATGTTTGTGTGTCTTTCCCTTTGGTGTCTCTGATGGGAGCTGTGGGTTGATTGTAACGATTCCTGATCATTGCCTCCACTTCTATTTTTAATACAAAACGTGCATATAAAATTTCGAGGTCTGTGACCTTGGTATCAGGAGGGGTAGGTAGTGATGAGTATTCTGTGGTAAATTGTTTAACGCCATGCATGGCAAGTATAAAATAAATGTTACTTACATATGGTTTACACATGTATAGCACAAAACTTAACCAAACGAAAATGTAAACCGAATTTTTCAAAGGTCATAACTCTGTTAATATTTGGTGGACAGTAATTCTCGAAACTTAAGGCACATCTACACATCTTAGCCTTACTACATACACATTTTAGGCTTGATCGGATGAAAAGTGTATAGTAGGAGTTATACGGAAACAAAAAAAAGTTTACGAACGGACGGACACCAACCCCATAACTTAATACGACCGTTTTTTATGCCCCCTCCATTCGAAGAATGGTGGAAAGGGCATATAGCGTTGCCCCTGTCCGTCCTTCCGTCCGTCAGAACGGACGTCCGTCCGTGCGTCCGAAACTTAAACGCAGTCAATAACTTCCTTATTTATTGATGGATTTTAAAATTACATGGCAGAAATGTTAACCATCATAAGACGACGTGTCATGTGCAAAACCCAGGTCCGTACCTCCAAGGTCAAGGTCATACTTAGAGGTCAAAGGTAAAAAAAAGGTCCGAAACTTAAACGCAGTCAATAACTTTCTTATTTCTGGATGGATTTTGTAATTACTTTGTAGAAATGTTAACCATCATGAGACGATGTGTCACGTGAAAAACCCAGGTCCGTACCTCCAAGGTCAAGGTCATACTTAGAGGTCAAAGGTCAAAAAAGGGTCCGAAACTTAAAACGCAGTCAATAACTTACTTATTTCTGTATGCATTTATAAAATTACTTTGAAGAAATGTTAACCCTCATAAGACGATGTGTCACGTGTAAACCCAGATCCGTACCTCCAAGGTCAAGGTCATACTTAGAGGTCAAAGGTAAAAAGAATGGTCCGAAACTTAAACACAGTCAATAACTTTACTTGGCAGAAATGTTGGCCATCAATAGACAATCTGCCTCACACAAAACCAAGGTCCTTACCTCCAAGGTCAAGGTCATACTTAGAGGTCAAATGTGATAAAAGGGTCCAAAACTTAAACACGATCAATAATTTTCTATGGATGAATTCGAACATAGACATATTTTCAGGCGGGGGCATCCGTGTCCTATGGACGCATTTCTAGCTTTTTTTTTTGTTGTTGTTGTTGTTTTACAAACAGGTATATAAAAAGATTTTTCCTAAGTCATCAGGCCTTCTATAGGGCCTTGGTTATCTATTTCATGTGTTGTTAACGTCCCTGTTCACTGTATGAATTTTTTTTAGACATTGCTTCCAATCTGTGGCCCAATGAAACTAAATGGTTGAAATGCATGAACGGTCCGACTCGAGCCACTTTTCCTGGGCAGGCTAAGAACTTCTAGGCGATTTAACACTACTCATGTGCGGCCGGAATCAGCTCTGTGTGGAAGCATTATGCAGCCCAATCTATTTCTTCAATCCCCGATGGACGGGGGCCGATCAGACCTTGGGGCAATATATTGGACTGCATGAGACGAAACCGACCGAACTTTGAAGTATTGCTGAACCGCCTGCCCAGACAAAGTGCTGCGAATCAGACTGTATCGACGTGACCGTATTGGTGACAACCATGGGGGTGTATGCGTCTATGTACGCGATGATTTATTTTCCAAACGCAGACAAGATCTTGAATTCCTTGACTTAGAATGTGTCTGGGTAGAAATTTGTATTAATAATAGAAAATTATTAATTGGAACTTTCTATAGACCACCAAACTCATCACATGCAACATTTCAGGCAATCGAAGATTCTATAGGGCTAGCCACAGACACAAACCCCCATGAATTACTGGTTATGGGAGATTTTAATATAGACATGGCTGACAACAGAAGTAGTAGGAAAATTTCTGATCTCTGTCAAGAAAACGGTCTGGACCAACTAATCACTGGCTACACTCATTTTACGGAAACTTCACAATCCACTATTGACCTTATTTTGTCTAACAACAGCAAAGACATCTTAATCTGTGGGGTGGGAGAACCTTTCCTGAACCAAAACATTCGCTATCACTGTCCTGTATTCTGTGTCCTCAACTTTGATAAACAAAAAACTCATGTATTCAAAAGACATATTTGGCTATTTGATCAAGGTGACTATCAGTCGCTCTCTGATGTCATGCGAAATACAAATTGGGATAATTTTAAAGACCCAAACATCAACAAATATGTTAAAAATTTAACTGATTACCTAACCCAATGTTCGTCTAAGTATATTCCTAATAAAATAGTAAGTGTAAGACCATCCGATCCAAATTGGTTGACAACTAATATAAAAAGACTCATTCGGAAAAGGAAACGTTACTACAGCAGATACAAGAAAACACAATCCATCACTAATTTTGAAGCCTATAAACAAATTCGCAATCACGTTAATAACGAAATAAGAAATTCAAAACAAAAAATGAATGAAAAACTGGCTGATAAACTAAACAATGGTTCACTAGGTCCAAAAGACTGGTGGAAAACACTTAAACATGTAATAAAACCAACACGAACAAGCAATATCCCTCCCTTAAACACACAAGGAAATATATATTCTGACGAAATGGACAAAGCGGAAGTGTTAAATACTTTCTTCTCCTCACAAACTATTATAGACGAAACTAATGCACACTTGCCTGAAAGCAATCCAAATAACATTCAAAATGAAACCCTCCATTCTGTTCGCCTGTCACCGTCGGAAGTTGAAACCTGTCTGAAGTCCCTTCAGACTGGCAAAGCTGTAGGACCCGATGCGATTAACAACAGACTCCTGAAAGAACTATCTAATTCAATTTCTATCCCTCTTTGTGATCTCTTCAACTTTTCGCTATCATCAGGCCAATTTCCTGAGTCATGGAAACTAGCGAACATCACTCCAATTCACAAGAAAAACGAACCCTCTGACCCAGCTAACTACCGCCCTATATCTCTCTTAAGTGCAGTGGGAAAAGTTCTTGAGAAACTTGTTCATAAATATATTTTCAACTTTTTTCGGGACAACGGAGTTATCACATCACTTCAATCTGGTTTTGTACCAGGCGATTCTACTGTTAACCAACTTATTGATATATACAACTCTTTCTGCAAAGCTCTTGACGTAGGCAAAGAAGTAAGAGCCGTCTTTTGTGATGTAAGCAAAGCCTTCGATCGTGTATGGCATAAAGGACTTCTTCACAAGTTGAATAGCGTTGGCATAACTGGTTCTCTTCTCTCATGGTTTAACAGTTACTTAAGCGATAGATTACAAAGAGTCGTTCTTCCTGGGACCACGTCCAGTTGGCAACCAATTAAAGCTGGTGTCCCACAAGGCTCTATCCTTGGTCCTCTCTTGTTTCTAGTATACATTAATGATATTGTTGAAGATATCCATTGCACGATACGTCTGTTTGCAGACGACACGAGTCTTTACATAATTGTTGAAAACCCGGTTGAAGCTGCTCACCTCTTAAATGATGATCTAGAAAGGATACAGCAATGGGCAAAAAAGTGGCTAGTCAGCTTCAACCCTACAAAGTCTGAATCTCTCTTGCTCTCTCGTAAAATCAATAAACCTTACCACCCACCAATTTTCATGGACACTCAAGAAATATCTGAGGTCAGTACTCATAAACACCTAGGCCTTATATTTTCTAGTGATTGCACGTGGCATGAACACCTAGCCGAAATCAAATCAAAAGCATGGAATCGGATTAATATCATGCGTAAACTAAAATTTCTACTTGATAGAAAATCACTTCAGACTATTTATTGTTCGTTCATTAGACCTCTTCTAGAATATGCCGACGTGGTATGGGACAATTGCACCCAGTATGAAGCATATGAACTTGAAAAAATACAGATTGAGGCAGCACGTATAGTTACTGGGGCAACCAGACTGGTTTCTCTAAATCTTCTTTACTCTGAAACTGGATGGGATACGTTGGCCTCACGAAGAAATAAACATAAAATTGCTATGCTTTACAAAATGTATCATGGCATTTCTCCAGCATATCTATCTTCACTCTTACCAGCTACAGTGGGAGAAAATGTTTCGTATAGCCTTCGTAATTCTACCAACATTCAAACTATTCACAGTCACTCACAGCTCTACTTTAATTCATTTCTTCCAAGTGCGATAAGAACTTGGAACTCTCTGTCTGAGGAGATCAGAAACAGCTCCAGTTTAGCATCACTTAAACGTCAACTCAATACTAACTTAATCCCTACGCCTCGTCATTTCAACGCAGGGAAACGTCTCGGACAAATTTATCACAGCCGGCTTAGAACCAAATGCAGCTCCTTAAAAGAACACCTCTTCTCAAGAAACATTGTCCCAAGTGCTTTATGTGTATGTGGTCTCGTCGAAGACACCGAACATTTTCTTCTTCACTGTCCACGATATGCGAACTTTAGAGAAGAAATGTTAAGATCAGTTTATCAGTTTTGTCAACCAACTCTCGATACTCTACTTTATGGTGACCAAACACTAAATTACAACGAGAACAAACAAATCGTCCTCCTTGTCCATAACTTTATTTTAAAAACTAAAAGATTCCAAACCAACCATAATTAGGCGATGAATGCACGTATCATTTCCTACCGTATTAGACACACTTTCACTTCTCTTTTTTTTTTCCTTTTTTGATGTTAGTCCGAGAACAGAGTGTGGGGCTAGAATATGTCTTTTTTAAATCTATGGCAAGTTTACTTGTCTAACCAGGCTCTTTTCTGTGATAATCTCCCGAACCGGTAATTCTCCAACAAATACACCTAAATATTTTGGTTTGTTACTCTTATTTTGTTTTTAGAGAACTACCTCGCAAAGTTAACCATACGACCTTAACCTAAGTTATATCCAACCTTCAGAACGACAAACCTATACGTTCCGCCTTTGAAGAAATAGTTTTATTGGTACTTGATAAAACACCTTTGATTTGAATGTCTCAGACCTTTTACATGAGAGCGGCAGAAGCTGTATTGTTTTTTCTTTGTTATTTTTTACCCTGATGGATTCCCCGTGGAGCCCCACCCCCCCCCCCCCTCCCTCCAACGCTACCTTCACCTTAACCAATTTTAGTATGTAAAAATGCTACAAAATAGCTTTGAACATAGTCGCTAATTCTGTACTTACAATAGTTACTGTTTTGCATCGACAATTATATAGATTTAATTCAATGGTATTATCGCAAATGTTTAGGGAAACAGATTCAAATAAGTCTCTGACTTTCTTCTGAATCCCTTTTTGTATGATTTCAGTCATATTTGCTTTGTATTGTACTTGTAGAATACGAATAAAATATGTTTAAACCAATCAGACTGTATCTTAAACCTCGGCAGTTTCTTTGAGCGGTACCTCCGCAAAAAACCTGATTTGCAATCCTTTTGTATATCTTTCTGGATCACAATTTAATTGTAAAAGAAACTGATTAGTAAAACGTCAAGTATTGAGTGGAAATAAAGAACACCACTCTCGGCTTATCAGATACAATAGCTCCCATCGAATGCGCCAAAAAGTCTTTTAACAACTCAGTCTGTAACTGATGGCAGGTCACTTAGAAGTCATGAAGTTTGTGAACAGAAACTATTGCTATCTGTGCTGGGCTCAAGAACAATAAACAACGATCAACGTTATGACTTTGTTTCGCTCCCTAAATATTTTATATATGAGCCCCGCCAAGCGAATTTGGGTCTTCGAGCATTCCGTCATGACAAGTTTTAACTGCGCATGCCCAGCCATTCAGAGGGGCCCGGGATATGGCTTTTTGTCTGAAGGTTCCTCTTGATTCACTGTTTGTATGAGCGAGCAGCGAAGGTTCTGGCGAGACTGCGCGGATGCGCAGGCTCGCCTGAACCTTCGCTGCTCGCATAGGCGATAAGTACCAAAATCGCTTGACGGGGCCCATATTTGGAAGAGTTAGAACCTTCGACCTTGGCACTGACGTTAATTCTAGTAGCAAAGACATGAAAATGTTTTACACACCCAGCGATCTTTTTTATGTTTGGTTTTACGATCCTTTCAATATTATTTCACTCACATCAAGCCGATCGTTAATCAGAGGTGAGCGAAAACTGGAGTACCCGATGAAAAACCTCCTGACCTTCCGTTGCAGAACTTCTCATTATGTGACCTGAGCCATGCTCAAACCTACAGCGTTGAGAGACCTAATGATTAAGAGTCAGCACTCTTATCCACCAGGCCACGGAGGCCCGTTACACCCAGCGATCTTTATAAATGAGGAAAAATAACGTTCTCTGTCTTTCCAACATTTACATATACGTATTATTAGAGCTATCAGCGTACCGAAAGATGTTCAGAATATATAAATATGTTCCTATCTGTGTGAAGTAAACTTTGCAAGTTTTGTTTATTTGTATTAAACGGCCCAGTCAACACTGATTTGGGTCATGTTTGGGCCTGTCAGTACATATCCACGCTTTTCCTGAGCAGGCTTATCCGCAAGCGGTTTACCAGTCCAGTGCACATTCTGTCGCCAAAAACTGACCCCTTCCCTTCCTGAATCAGCGGAAGGGAGAGAATGACCAAAGAAAAGATTTCATAATCAATCTACACGAACGAATGTTGCCGACCCCGGTAGGTATCGAACCCGAGTCTTCCATTTCACCAGTCAGACTGTATCCGACTGAGCTACCGCAGCCACCCACACTTTGTGAGAAGTAGTAGTTATGTTCTGATTTTTTTTTCGTTTCGATGGCCCCATGGACTTACTCCATAATGGCATTGCAAGAAGTAAAAATTGCGAAAATGACTGCGGCTGTTATAAGTTCCCAATAAGGGAAATAGATATGCCTTAAGGTGGTGGGACAACTCCTTCAAAAGTAGTTTCTCTTTGGATATGTCTAAGGGGTATACTCTTAAAGGAAAGAATTTGCTCCTGGGGAGCAAATTCTTCCCTTTTAGAGTAGACCCCTTGAGGAGCAAATTCTTCCCCTTTTAGAGTAGACCCCTTTTTCAGTTGGACACAGCCAACAGAGTAGCAACCATAAGGTCCTTAAAGTTGTATTTCCATCACGAAATCATGCCTATAGAATTGTGATCCCCTTTAATATGTTCTATAAAAGGGTTATCCTTTGGAAGCAAGGAATACAACACAGAGCTGAAAAAATATGGTGTGCACATGTTTTCTGGGCCAGACTAGCTAGTTTCGGCCAATTAGGCCTCATCAGTGACCCTAAGATATTATCAAAATTTCACAATTGAATCAATGATCCCAAAGGACAAGAATATATAATCTTCACTTATATATAGTAAAGCTCGGGTTTGCAGGGGTATACATTAATTTCCGTATTCATGCTCTGAGACACTTGAAGAGAATCGCCTCATCGAGGCGTTTCTGTCGACTCCCCGCAATTTATGTCTTGAGCCAAAAAGGCAAATATTCCAATTTTTCTTTTTAAAATTTCTTTTTCTTTGGCCAAAAAATGACATTGTATTTGTACAGGTGTGTTTCGAAATACGGTAAAAATGGTAGACTAACTGCCACACCTGCCAGGTGTATCCATGAAACGCTTGCAACAAAAGGACTACAAAAGCTCGTCTTGTACTATAGACCAGCTACCGGTAACAACCCATTTTTTTTTTTTTTTTTGTTTCGCGGAGAAACCGACTAACGCGAAATCGGCTATTTTCTCCGCAAAACCGCGAGAAAAAATAAAATTAGCTGAAATTTCTCCCGGTTTCTCGGCGAAAATTCGCGGAGATTCTCGGCGAAAATTTGACCGTTTGCTTTCATTAAAAATGAAATTACCCGCGTTTCGCGGAGAAAAAAAGAAACAACTGGGCTTACGTGATAGTAAATGTCAAATTTTCGGTTCATTATTATTTCTTCGTTTGTTTGGCGTTGTTTTTGTAATCGAAGGTAAATGATAGTCATTGTTAAATCATAATCAAATATTCTTTCATGTTACACAATTTCAGTTTAGTAATTTATTTCTCCATTGTTTAATCCCTTTTTAAAAGTCTCATGACAACTTTTATTCACATCACGTAAACACGCCTATTTATTTGTTACCCGCTTAGCTAGTGATCCCACTTTTAACTGGGGTTTACATGGGTATACATTATTTAACTAATTTCAGCTCACATAGATTGTGGGTACTCGTTAGAAACCGCCTCGCCGAGTCGTTTAAAGAGTACCCAAAATCTTGAGCAGAAATATGAAAAAATGTCAGAATTTTCATCCGAAAACTTTCCGTTTTTAGTGGTTAATTTTCAATATATTTGAATAGGCAAGTTTTCAAAATCAGTCGTACATGTAGGTTATTAACACCATAATGATGTGTGGCATTTACCAAAAGCTCAGCTTGATGAAATAGATGGGCTGCATGATGCTTCCACGCAGAGCTGAAACCGACCCGCATGCGAGTGCTGGTAAACCGCTTACAGGATCTAAGCCTGCCCAGGCAAAGTGGTAAGAGCCGGACCATCAATGCTTCTAAATCATGTTTGTTTCATTGGGTGGCAAGGCTTGAGATGTCATTTCATCTCAACGTCGAGTAAAAGTCCCACAAAATTGGAAGCGACGTCTCCAAAATGACCTTTGCAGTGTTGACGGGGACGTAAAACCTCAAATCAAACAAACAAAACCAAAAAGCTCAGATTCGCCCCAATTATTTATGATTACAAACTGTCAAATTGGTACAGCAAGCGGTGCTTTGAATGCAAAGTGAGTGACCAGTTAACGAGGCACACATGAATTCCACCGCAGGCTAGGTCTATGTCACGGACGAAAAAACAGATTCCTATATCGCGCCATGCTTCATGCAGGCGCGTGAAAAAGGACATGCTACTTTGCATTCGCACGCATTATTAGCGCTACCAAGTCTCCTTCTCCGACCCCTCACCCACCCCTAACTAATAAATACTCCCAATTGGAGCAAACAGGTGGTGCATCAACATGTTAATAAACCCCATGTAATGAACGACCCACTATTCCCCATTTTACATGCACACGTATAGAGAGAACTGGAGTTTACAAGGTATACATTTTTCCTTAATCTGTTCCTAGACGTCCAATGTAGGATGTGGGTACTCGTTACCAACTACCTCAGTGAGACGATTCTAATGAGAACCCGCAAGTTACTTAAGGAGTAAAATAGGAAAATTATCACATATTTTCATCAGGAAATAACCGTTTTAGGTATGAATGATTGCATACGGGTGTGTTATCGTGATGTGTACTGAAAATATTTCGTATTAAAATGATATAAACAGTAAACATACAAAGAAGAAAATAACGCCGTTCTTCTACCTATAGTGGAGATTGATCATGAAATATTTTCTACAGTCATTCTCTCCCATCCGCTGATTCAAGAAGGGCAGTTGTCAGTTTCTGGCGAAAGAATGTGCACTGTACTGGTTAACCGCTTACGTATAAAAAGTAGAAGTAAAACAAAGATCAGGAATCGATACAATTAACTTACTCCACCAATCAAAGACACCAAAGGGAAAGAAACACAAACATGAAGCGACCAGACCATAATGGAAACCTAAACAAAGGAAGGCCATAAGGACAGTTACTTTCCCATTAAATGGCCAAATGGCCATCCAAAATAAAAGACACAAGTGATACACACAGTAAGTAACAAACAACAACACAAATAAACCTTCACAGAAGAACCGCCTTGGTACGGTCAGTGGAAAGAATTCATCTGGGGGGCTTAAATCGATTTTACATGGCCATAATCCTCGCCCTTACCTCTGTCGCGGTATACACTAATTTTGTTTAGTCCGCATGGAGGCTTCCTAACTCATCAGTGTAACATCTCCGAGAACATACAAATAAAAAAACTACAGAGATGAAACACGGTTGAGGACTTGCCAGCATACAACAACAGAATTGCTGGAGCAAAAGAAAACCAACAGTTAGACTCCGAGGGGCTCGACCAAAGACGGAGCACAAGGCGCCAACCAACACAAAGACTACTACAATAAAATAAAATTCCATTTATGCTTTTACGTTGGAACCGTCATATAATCTTAAGCCCGACCCACCTGTGTGCAATCAAAGAGGGAAGCAAAGTTGCCAACCGCGACTGGGCCAACCACCATGCATGCAGTCTGTTTTATAACATTTATGTTGTACCCAATCTTTATATATCGACGAACGATTTTACGAAATTGGGTACTAAAGTCATTACAGGCACGTATTTTTCTAAATTTATACACCAAGTCACCACAGAACTCGGGTTACGACGGGCCATTCTGCAGAAGCGTTTTAAGTCCAACACCGAACCCTGAAACCAAACCAGAACGACGTCAATAAAACTTAGAAAAGGCTTTACGTAGTTTATGAAACCGACACCCCCGACCAAGAAGTTTAGCGGTTAATAATTTATTACGAGTGTTGAAGTCGGACACATGACAAGACACTCCAGCGAATCGAATTAACTGCGAAATATAAACCCCGCACGATGTCGCACGAGGAACATCACCGTCCAAAAAAAAGGAAAATTTAAAATCTCGAAATCAAAATCATCACGTTTATCATAAACTTTGCAAGAAACAAATCCATCTACAATAGATAAATATAAATCCAAAAAGGGGGCCTTGGTATCAGAGGAATTTGCCTTGTTTAACTGAAGTTCTAGGGGATAAATCCGACTGATCAAACCATCAAAGTAAATATTGTCAATATTTAATAAATGATCTAAATATCTGGAAGTAGAACTAAATGTTTCAATTATTTCAGACTGGATACCAATTGAAAGCGACAACATGAAGTCTCCCCTAAAACAACACAAGAGGCGTGCAACACGCACCCACCGGAACACCCACAGTCCGTCCAAATAACTTAGTACCGAATCTAATACAAACATTGTCAAGTAGAAAGGTGAGAGCATCATACACTTTCTGACATGACCAAAGTGCATAATTCTTATGCTCTTTAGAAGTGAAAAATGCATTTCTGACATTACATGCAAGATAGAGAGAATCTTCTCTGTGAAAAGCCCATCCAACCAAACCACCAAGTCCTCCTTTTATAAGATTATGAAGAGGAAGTGTAGTGCAGAGAGTGGAAAAATCGTAAGTAGACAGACTTGAAGCACGAAAACGTCTGGATTTCAATTTATTTAAAACCTCATTCGAATTTTTAATAGACCAAAACAGATTTCTTCCTGATCTTTATCACAATATTTAATCACATGCGTTTTAATAGCAGTAAGACAGGAAGTTAATAATTTAGAAAGTTCAGTGGTAGTGCAAGAGCTAGAATTTGCATTAAACTGTGCTTTGTAAGGTCTTTTATGAAACTTTGGTAACCAGTATAGCGTAGGAAGCTTATCTTGGCCTTCTGTAACACACACAGCAAACTTGGTGGCTGAATGACAAATATGTTCATCTGCTATACCTTTCTCTTCAGCTAAAGGCTGAAGTTCACAGGCCTTAGTACCACCAAGCTCCTGCTTAAGTGCGTTAACATAGTGGAGCCGTCACACAACGACGACGTTGTTAGCGGCCTTGTATGCAGGGGCCAATACAAACTTATTATGAAATTCTTGAATACCTAGTTTAAGATTACGTAAAGACGTCTTAGGCTTAGGAGGTAATAAGTTAGTGTATTGAGAATAGAAAGAAATGCGTTTATTCACTAGTTTTAAAATGCTAAGTTTCCAGTCCTTAAGGGCTTTATGCTCAACATACTCTCGCTTACACCATCGATTACCGAATTCATTTAAGGCAGCAGCGATTTCATCTCTACATTAACTGAAATCAATTTTAGAAGGAAACCGATATTTCGGTCCTTTAGAAATTATATTCCTTATCCTAGAATCAGGAATAATTTTCAAATTGCCAGTAATTACATGACCATCAGCAGGATAGCAATGCACTGAGTTTTTACAATCACAAGAATCAGGAGTATTAGTATCAATATCAAGATCTGAAACAAGTTTATTGAAATTAAAATTGATAGATCTAACAGGTTTGTTATATTTATAGCAAATTATAGGTGTTTCAGTATTTTGAAAATAAGCAGGAATGGAAGAAAGTACCGAGCTCTCAAGAAAAATACTGGGCAAATCTATAAAATCCATACCCTTATTAATGAAGGATATTTTGAAGAAATGGCGTTTATGATTAATTTCAGAATCAATGTAAGGACGGAGAGTATGCTGAGTATAGCCTCTCGTTAAGAGAGCCGCATCATATAACTGATTAGAACTATCGTAGAATTTATTCGCCTCGGTGTCCAGAAGACGTAAAACAGAAGCGGGCAATGAACTTAGAAATGAAAGCAAAGTGTGGCGTCCATCATTTAATAATATAACTGACAGTCACTTCAGTCTGGTATTGTTTCGTTTAAAAGAACGTAATTTACGTTTATAGTTACCATTTTTCCTGGTGCCGTGAGATCTAGTCTGTCCAGGAAAAGTGTGGATAGGTAAATTGTCCTGCTCAAAATGACCTAAATTAGTTTTGACTGTGCCGTAAAAATCCAAAATAAACAAACAAAACAAATCTTGTACCTATATAGTAAAGAGTCACGAGCGAATCCCGAATACTTACATGTACAAGTGCTCCAATGTGAGCGCCGTTTGACCCTTTGGGTCCGCCAAAATAAAATGTGGAAACCTTCATTTGTTTGTTTGATTCGAGGACTAATGTCCCCTTCGACACTATTTAGGTCATTTTAGAGACATTGCCTCCAATTGTTTGGGACTCTAACCCGACACTTAGCTGAAGTGACATCTCAAGCCCTGCCTGCCAATGGACCCAACATAATTTATATGCATGGACGGTCCAACTCGCACCACTTTGCCTGGGCAGGCATAGACCTCCTGATTGAAATCTGTGATATTTTTCTTATTTTTACTGCCAAAATACATGTAGGTTGTGGGTGCTCGTTAGAACTTCCTCTTTGAGGCAGTTCTAACGAGTGCCCACAAACTATGACTTGGAGCAGAAATAAGAAAAATAATATTTACCCCCGCACACCCCAGTTTTCTATATATATAGTGGGCTTTAGGGGGTTGTTCATTTCACGGATTTATTCACGTGATGAATAGACAACATTTAGAGATGATTTTTTTCTCGTCGCGTCACTTTTTTATATTGGAGTTCTTTTCAGCTTTATTGTGTCAACACTTTTTTTTTGAGAACAGTGGAGGCCCTGATCATATGCCGCGTTCTGCTTTGTCTAGTCTGGGGTTTCACTACTAGCCAGAATCCAGTTTTCGGGAATTTTTCTCTAGAGAGCAAAGAGTGACAGTAAACTATTTTTTTTCATATTTGAGTTTTTAGAGTTTGACTGTACTTTTTAATCGTAAAACTAACCTTACACATACTATTTGCCTTATTTTTACTAAAAACATAGATTGTGGGTACACGTGAAAAGCACCTCACTAAGGCGGTTCTGTTCAGCATCTATAAATCTATATTTGGGTGATATAATGGAAAGAGGCCATGGTTGACTCGAATGTAGGAAAAAGAATCAGGAAAAAAAGTATCAGGAAAAAAAATATCAGCAATAAAGTATCAGTTTCATTTAAAAAGGATATATAAACGGCTATGTAATGTCATCCTAATAAATAACATCTCAAGCCCTGTCGCCAAATGAAATCAGATAGGGTGTATGAGCAAGGGGGTCCGACTCGCAACGCTTTTGTTTTGATTGGAGGTTTAACGTCCCCGTCTACACTATATAGGTCATTTTGGAAACGTTGTTCCCAAGATTTGGGACTTTTACCAGACATTGAGATGAAGGACTTTTACTCGACATTGAGATGAAATGACATCTCAATCCCTGCCACCCAATGAAACCATATAGGAAATATGAGCATGGAGGTCCGACTCGCACCACTATTGTTGTTTAATTGATGGTTTAATGTCCCCATCAACATAATATAGATCATTTTGGAGACGTTGTCTCCAATTTGTGGTACTTCAATAATTTTTCACGCATATTGAATCGTTCGTGCCGCACTGAGGTGAGGTGCGCAAGATAACATGGAGTAAATCACTTGACCACCCGTTAGTTTTACCACATGTAAACTGAGCGAGGCGTATCCCCGCCCCGGGGCTCGAATGAATACAAGTAGATTCGGCAGCAGGGTGCTTCCATGCAGAGCCAACCCCACAGGATTTGTTTGTATTCGATTTTTACAGCCCAGGCAACACTATTTAGGTCATGTTTGAGCCGGTAAGTTAACCGTGGACTGGCTTATACGTAAGCGGGTGACATGCAGAGTGCACATTCTTTCACCAGAAACTGACAACTGCCCTTCTCGAATCAGCGGAAGGGAGAGAATGACCAGAGGAAAGATTTCATGATCAATTTCCACGAAAGAATGTTGCTGACCCCGGCTGTTACCAAACCCGTTGCCTCCTGTTCACCAGTAAGGCGCACATCCGACATAACCGCACATGAGTACTGATAAACCGCTTAGAAAGTATTCCTGCCCAGGCACAGTGGTGCCCCTGCATACAAACCTTGTTTGTTTCGATCGGCCGCAGGGCTTGAGATGTCAACGGGTCAAACCCCCACAATATAGGAAGCAACGTCGTCAACATTACATAAATAGTCTTGACGTTAAACCTCAAATCAAACAACTTGAGCGAGGCCTGAACCCCAGAGGAAGGACTAACTAGCGGTACTCCTCGGCTTACAATATTGATTCAGGAGTGTTGCATGTTATCTCATCTCAGTTCCTTAATCTTGGAGGCTATTGAGGCACTATAAGAATCTTATATGGGTGTGAGGGGTGGATTGAAAAATCCGTCTCGAGGGACACTGTCCGGCATCACGAGGCTTGCCGAGTGATGCCGGACAGTGATCCCGAGGGACGGATTTTTCTATCCATCCCTGACACCCATATTGGATTCTTTTTCTTGCATACCTTCAATTTCTATTGTGAATTTTTAATGCTGCTGTCACTTCGGTTACGGACGCCCGCCATTTTGTTATGACACAACAGGAATGTTTAGTGACGTCACGCATGACGACGCCGCGCATGAGGTTGTAATCAACCAGTGCATTTATAAAACACGCGATTATATTCGATTTGGGGTCGGAACACCAGGGTCAGAACATAAATTTCTATCCCAGGGTCAAATCACGGATTTCCTTGTCTGGTGTGCAAGAAAATAACATCTCTCCTTCTGTCTGCCCCGCTGCCCCAAGAGAGTCATGAAACACCGTCCATTCCTTGATGATGCTCTCTTTGCATTCCATCTTCCATCATCGTCGTATTGTTCCTCGGTTTGATTGGTGATTTGATTTTACAGTCCTTTCAAAATACTCTAATTACAAGCTGATCGTTAATAAGAGGTGGGCTAAAACCTGCGAAAGTGTTTCAGGTGCATACTGCGGTGAGAGGTTAATGATTAAGTGTCCGCGTTCTTACCCATTAAAACACAGATGCCCGTTATCTTCGAGATGTATACTGGATTTATGGCCCGTCATTATGAAAACACGCCTATACAAATACAGTGTGAACTTAACCGCCGAAGTAAATGAAATTTTAAGATGAAAAATTATAATATTTTTTTTTCTTATTTCTGCTCAAAATATAGATTGAGGGTGCTCGTTAGAACCGCCTCGTCGAGGCGGTTCTAACGACCCCCACAATATTCTTTTTAGATCAGAAATAAGAAAAATAAGGTTTGCTTCTGTAAACCCCAGTTTTACTGTATAAAAGTGGGGTTCAAGGGGGTCAAAATATATAGGCGTGTTTTCATGATGTCAGGGCAAATTCATTTTTTTCGAGCCGACCGCGCTCAGCTTTCAGCGTTGCAGAACTTGAACCGAACGAGGTGGAACCAAAGCGGTGAGAGTCCTAATGAGTGTCAGCACTTTTTCCCAGTAGGACAAGGATGCCCGTTATCCTCGGGGTGTTTAGTGGATCCACGGCACTTTCAAGATAATTTCACTTATTTCGAGCGGACCGCTAATCAGAGTTGAGCTGAAACCGGAGTAAGACCACCTTCTGTTGCACATCTTGGCGTCTCATATGTGGCCCGTGGGGGGGGGGACCACAGCGGAGAGACCTATGACCCGATGATTAAGAGTCAGCGCTCTTACCCATTAGGACACGGGGGCCAGTTACCTTCGGGGTGTACAGTAGACTTATCTGAGGGTCACTGATGAGGCCTAATTGGCCGAAACTAGCTAGTCTGGCCCAGAAAACATGTACACTCCATATTTTTAGTTCTGTGGTGTATTCCTTGCTTCCAAAGGATAACCCTTTTATAGAACATATTTAACAAGATACCCAGGTTGCATGTCTGTGCACCGGCCCCGATAGCTCAGTTGGTAGAGTGTCCGCTCCGGGGAACGGGAGGTCTCGGATTCGATCCCGGGCCGCGACATACCAAAGTCGTTAAAAATGGTACCAGCTGCTCCTCGCTTGGCACTCAGATTTACGGGGTAGAGCTAGGACTGGTCGATCCAGTGTTAGGATAATGTGACTGGGTGTGGTATCATGTAATGTGTCTGGGACATGATACTTCAGTGAGGCAGCACTATAAACGTGAGCATTGAGCTCCCTGTCGCAACCAGACACCGTCGTGATATGACTGAAAAATTGTTGAAAGCGACGTTAAACCCGAATTCACACACACGCTTGCTGCGCATTTCCCCCATATTAATGTACATGTATGAGCAAAATTGAATTTTAAAGCCAAGAAACACAAGCGGGCCTCAGTGGCCTACTCTTAAACATTAGATCTCTCACTCGGGCCACGTGTGAGCTTAAGTGTAAGCATCAGTGATGTTAAATTACACGCAGTGTAAGAAAAATGTAGAGTGAGATCAGCGCCCACACATACATGTACAAGCAGGATCCCCGTTGTTATATACACTGAGTTTGATTTTTCTAAAGTATTTACTTGAGAAAAAAATTAAGGTAATCCCAAGATGGTGAAACGTTGGAATATCAACAGTTTTCAATTTATGAGGCGTTTACAAAACAGTTAAAAAAGGAACACAGACAACATTCATCATGTTCATACTGCGTTATAAAGTGCATAAGATGCAAATCATTATGATTTCAACCGGAGCAAAATCATACTTTACGATCGCTAGAGTTGTCGCTTTTTGTACAAAGAACATGCATTTTGTCATATGCTTCAAACTTTTACCGGATGTGACACCACCAGTGCAATTGTTAAAGCTTGTGGAGAAAATCACAAAATCATAAAATGTGACGTATGTTACACAAAATAATATGAAATAGGCGCGACCTAACTGCAACCAACCGTTTTGATGCTTACAAACCTCCCATTTTGTGCATTCAGTATTAGGTGGGTCTTTTTGAAATGAAAAGGTTTTCTAAATGGACATTTGCAGAAGTACCACAAAATTCCTATATTAAGACCTCCTTTTGGACTGTTCTAAAGTTTAACAGTCTCAAAGGTGGTCGACAGCAACAAAGTTAAACTTGAACTGTGCAGTAGATAGTTGACCGAAAAAAAAAAATAAGATCAGCAGTCGATGGTATACCATCGCAAATACCCGCGTTTTCTATGAGTAACACAAATGACTATGTATTAGCAAGCCAAAACTGTATGTAAGTTAAAAAAAAAAGTTGTAAAGAACATTCTAACTGATAAGCAAAAATTCAGAAGTGTAACTCTTATAGTTTAGAAGATATGGCAAAGTCATACTTTTTGACCTTTAACCTTGGGGTTATGTTGAGGTCCACCTAAAGTATCCCAATTTATTCTATATTCCAACAGCCATCAAATAACCAAGTTTCAGAAGTGTAACTCTAATAGTTAGGAAGATATAGCAAAGTCATACTTTTTTACCTTTGACCTTGGGTCGAGGTCACACCAAAAGTAGCCGAAAATATTCTATATTCCAAGGACCATCCGATAAGCAAAGTTTCAGAAGTGTAACTCCAATAGTTTAGGAGATATGGCAAATCATAATTTTTGAACTTTGACCTTGGGGTCATGTTGAGGTGAAGGTCACACCAAAAGTGTCCAAATTTATTCTATCTTCCAAGGGCCATCCAATGACTAAAGTTACAGAAGTGTAACTCTAATAGTTTAGAAGATATGGCAAAATCATACTTTTTGACCTTTGACCTTGGGGTCAAGGTCACACCAAAAGTAGCCCGACATATTCTGTATTCCAAGGACCATCCAATAAGCAAAGTTTCAGAAGTGTAACTCCAATAGTTTAGGAGATATGGCAAATCATAATTTTTTTACCTTTGCCCTTGGGGTCATGTGCAGGTCAAGGTCACACAAAAAGTATCCAGATTTATTCTATATTCCAAGGGCCATCCAATAACCAAAGTTTCAGAAGTGTACCTCTAATAGTTTAGAAGATACGGCTAAATCATACATTTTGACCTTTGACCTTGGGGTCAAGGTCACACCAAAAGTAGTCCAACATATTCTATATTCCAAAGACCATCCAATAAGCAAAGTTTCAGAAGTATATCTCCAATAGTTAAGGAGATGACAGATATGACAAATTATGATTTGCCATATTTTTTTACCTTTGACCTTGGGGTCATGTTGAGGTCAAGGTCACCAAAAAGTTGCCCACTGCCATCTACATTCCACGTAGGGTCTATCCACATGCAAAGTTTCAAAAGTGTAACTTCAGTAGTTGCAGAGGAGATCCATTTACAAGAAACGTGACGGACAGACAGACCGACGGACAGACGGACGCCGGACTCAACTGTGATACGAAAACAATATACCCGATTTTTCCTCGAAAAAGCGGGTATAAAAAACCACTCCTTCCAGAGAATGGTATCGGTATTTAGTAGAACCAGTATTATTTTTGAAAACTGCAGTTGCATCCATACTTTAGGGTAGGGAAGAGTTATTATCTCTGTTCAAGAGATAGAAATGTCAGAATTCTATCCACCATATTTGCACTATTTGCTGCCACTTTGCCAATATTGGAAAAACAGGTAACCAGACCCTCCCCACTGACCTTGAAGGTCAGGGTGTTCTGGTTACCTGTTTTTCCAACTTTGATAACCTTCAGACTAGGAACCAGCAGATAATGCAAATAAGGTGAATCTTCCCCCCCCCCCCCCCTCCACCATTGGGACTTGAAGGAATAAATAGGCTGCATGATGCTTACACGCAAAGCTGAAACCGACCCGCACACAAGTACTGGTAAACTGCTTTGAGGATCTAAGCCTGCCCAGGCAAAGCAGTGCGAGTCAGACCGTCCATGCTTATAAACCCTATTGGTTTCATTGCGCGGCAGGGCTTGATATGTCATTTTATTTCGATGTTGGGTAAAAGTCCCACAAAATTGGAAGCAGAGTCACCAAAATGACCTTTACAGTGTTGACGGGGACTTTAAACCTCAAACCAAACATGCAAAACCTATCCATCTCCCCAAGGGGCCCCCCATGCACCGCCCCACTCCATCGGGGCTTTAAAAAATAGAATGGCTGCATGATGCTTCCACGCAGAGCTGAAACCGACAGCACAGGAGTACTGCCTGGTTAACGGCTTAGAGGATCTATGCCTGCCTAGGGAAAGCGGTGCAAGTCGGACCGTCCATGCTTATAAACCATATTGGTTTATGGGATACAAGGCTTTAGATGTCATTTCATCTCAATGTCGAGTAAAAGTAGCACAAAATTGGAAGCAACATTATCAAAATGTCCTATACAGTGTTGATGGGGATGTTAAACATCAAATCAAACAAACAAAACTCTCAATGGGAATGGAAAATGGTTCTAGAAGACGATCCTTCAGGAATCATGATTCTTCTAGCACACAAGTTACAAGTATGTCACATTAGGTGTACATTATTACATACACTCAAAAGCCTACACAGTAATTCTGTAATTACGGCATCTCTAACCTGCGCAGGCACAGGAAATTCTATATCAGAATATAGATAAGACCAATTCAATATCACAGAGTTTGTAGTTGGCCTGTTGATTTGCCCAGTAAACTTACCGAATGTGTAAAAAGTCAAAATACGGGTCAAAAATAGATCTACGATGCAGTCCAGTAAGATTGCGTACATTGAGTTTTGTTCTTAGTTCTTATATGTGACTTTGTCAAAGCCACCACCACAAACATTGCAACACTTTCCCTACCAACTATGTGCAATGAAAATTGGTCTCTGAATTTTTAACAAACAGGACAAAGAATTCTTTGAAAAGGGATACCCCCTTGAAATGGAACTACCAATTTTTCCCCCCAACACGGCACTAAAAAGTTTTAAGCTACTTGAACATGGGGCTTGACTTGAATAAGTTGTTGATTAGTTATTCTGCAATGTTGTTAGATGCAGTGAGTTTAGATATAAAATATTTGTGCCTTTTTTGAGAAAAATTAAAGTTCTGCGAAACTGGCACAGCTGCAAGTACAAGCTCGTGTTTTCAAGCCTTTACAAAACTTAATGCTGACGCATGATAATAGTGAAACTGACAATGAGGGATACAGTTTAATACTGAAAATATGCAAGTGTCGGACCCTCCATGCTTATATTAAAGCCCTATTGGTTTCATTGGCCAGCAGGGCTTGAGATGTCATTTCAACTCAGTGTCGGATAAAAGTCCAACAAAATTGGAAGCAATGTCTCCAAAATGACCTTTACGGTGTTGATGGGGATGTTAAACCTCAAATCAAACAAATATTTCTATTATTATTTACATAGTAAAGCTACTGCAACATACTGAAAACAGAAATCCATTTTATAATCAATGAGCTAAAAACATGGATTTTTATGACTTTGGTGGCAGATTTTCAACTACCAGGGTAGACCATTCGGACCAGCCAGCCACTGATCTCACGCGACCTGACCTGGTCCAGCTTTTCACCAGACAAAATCGGTTGGTCTTGGGTTGGTGTTGATGGGGACTTTACACCTCAAATCAACAAACAAAACACTCCTGGTGTACATTACATATACATGTATATACACTCCAGGTTTCGCAGGATGGAGCTGCCTACATAGTTAACAGGCTGTTGTTGTTGATGTAATTATGTTAGGGATCTTTAACCTGCACGGGGGATGGTTCTCCCTGCACAGGGGGCCTCCAGTTAACGTCTGGATCCAAAGGATTGTGCCAAAGGCTGGTAAAAATGGAAATATTTATTAATTTCTTACAATTTTATTGGTTAAAGAAATTCTTTTTTGCCCTGATGATAGATAAATTTGATAGTTTTTATCATGTGTACATAGAAAATAAAATAAACATATCAAAATCACCTTTAAGTAAATGATCTTATTTCTTATTTTCTAATGCTTTCTATTCATCACGTGAACAAGTCCGTGAAATGAACACCCCCTAAACCCCACTTTTTATAGAGAAAACTGGGGTTTAAGGGGGTAAACAATATTTTTAATCCAAGACATAGGTTGTGGGTACTCGTTAGAACCGCCTCGATGAGGCGGTTCTAACGAGCACCCACAACCTATGTTTGTAGTATTTATAAGAAAAATATCGCATATTTTAATCAGAAAAGTAGCCATTTTGGAGATGTGAAAAAATGCACTATGCCATACGGGCGTGTTATCGTAATGTTTAGATTAACTTTACTAAAGGAAATGACCGAAATGTACCAAAAAGGTAAAAAAACGTATTATTACTGCTAGCTGGAATTAAAGAAATATAAAAATTGATTGTTATATTTGCTAACATGTATGTGTGTATTAAAATGATAAAGAAAAAATGTTATTTTTTACTTTTCTTTAATTCCAGCTAGCAGTAAACAAAATTTTCTTCCATTTCGGTCCTTTTCCGTCGTTTTCTTTAATTAAGTCAAACTAAAAATAGAAACAATTAAAAAGTAAGAAAATTGATCATTTAAGGTAGTCTCATATGTTTGTTATATTTTTCTATGGAGAAGTGATGACAATAATCAAATTCAAATATTTTCAGTACAAAAAGAAGTACTTTAAACTGTAGATTTGCAAGGATTTAAGAAATATAATCATTTTTTCCGGCCCTGGCTTTTATACCCTGGATTTCGGAAAACGGTTATTTCAAGAAAAGAGAGATAAACCTTCGTGCAGTTATCAAATATGTTATTTATAATAATTTGATACCCAATTGACCTAGATCTATATCTTAATTAGAACAATAGACAAAATATAAAATCTTTGGATCAGCATTTTTTGGCCCGGCCTTGGCTTTTATACCCGACCGTAAAATTATGACTAAATCTTCAGTGATTACTAATTGATTATCGATCGCAATGACAGGAATGATAATTGATTATCTTTTCAGCTTTGATTAGCCAGCCCTACTGCCAGGCTACTGGGAGGGTCTTCTGATGTTCAAAGAGAACATAACCCTGGGTTTACGCCCTGGGGTGGGGCTAGGGTCAAATTCGAGAGTACCTTTGTAAAGTTTTTTATTACTGCTAGCTGGAATTAAAGAAATATAAAAATTGATTGTTATATTTGCTAACATGTATGTGTGTATTAAAATGATAAAGAAAAAATGTTATTTTTTACTTTTCTTTAATTCCAGCTAGCAGTAAACAAAAGTTTCTTCCATTTCGGTCCTTTTCCGTCGTTTTCTTTAATTAAGTCAAACTAAAAATAGAAACAATTGAAAAGTAAGAAAATTGATCATTTAAGGTAGTCTCATATGTTTGTTATATTTTTCTATGGAGAAGTGATGACAATAATCAAATTCAAATATTTTCAGTACAAAAAGTACTTTAAACTGTAGATTTGCAAGGATTTAAGAAATATAATCATTTTTTCCGGCCCTGGCTTTTATACCCTGGATTTCGGAAAACGGTTATTTCAAGAAAAGAGAGATAAACCTTCGTGCAGTTATCAAATATGTTATTTATAGCAACCAACCAACGAGTTGTTTGCCGCCGAAGGCGGCAAACAACGAGAGTTGGTTGCTTAACGGTAACACGTGTATTTATTTATGAACATACCCCACCCATTCAAACCTCAAAAGCCAACAGGACTAAGGCCAAAAATTTCTTCGTACTTCCGGTTTTACAGCTTCCTGTTGCCGGAAGTAAAGTAGAAGTAAAACAAAGATCAGGAATTGATACAATTAACTTACTCCACCCATAAAAGACACCAAAGGGAAAGAAATACAAACATTAAGCGACCAGACCATAATGGAAACCTAAACAAAGGAAGGCCATAAGGACAGTTACTTTCCCACAAAATGGCCATATGGCCATCCAAAATTAAAAGACACAAGTGATACACACACTAAGTAACAAACAACAACATAAATAAATCGCCACAGAAGAGCCGCCTTGGAACGGTCAGTGGAAGATTTCCACTGGGGGGCTTAAATCGATTTTACGTGGCCACAATCCTCGCCCTTACTTCCGTCGCGATTTAGACAAATAATTTGTTCAGTCCGCATGAAGGCCTCCTAACTCATCAATGCAACATCTCCGTGAACACAAAAATCAAAGAACCACAGAGGTGAGACAACGGTGAGGACTCGACAGCAAGAAACCACTGAAATGCTGGAGCAAAAGAAAACCAACAGTTAGACTCCGATGGGCCCGACCAGAGACAGAGCATCAGGCACCAACCAACATTACCTTGAATTAGATCTCTCTAATTCTCAATAAGCCTTTACGTTGGAGCCGTCATAGAATCTGAGGCCTGACCCACCAGCGTGCAATTTAAGAGGGAAGCAAAGTTGCCAACCGTGATTGGGTTAACTACCATGCATGCAGTCTGTCGTATAATATCCATGTTGTACCCAATCTTTTTATATCGAAGAATGATTTTACGAAATTGGGTGCTGAAGTCCTTGCGGTTATATATTTTTCTGAATTTATATACTAAGTCACCATAAAATTCGGGTTCCGATAGACCTTGTTGCAGAAGAGCTTTAAGTCCAATATTGAATTTTGAAATTAAATCAGAATGGCGTCTATAAAATTTTGAAAAGGCTTTGCGTAGTTTATGGTACCGATAACCCTGATTGAGGAGTTTAGCCGTTAATAATTTATTACGAGTGTTGAAGTCAGTTACATGACTACACACTCTAGCAAATCGAATTAATTGCGAAATATAAACGCCATAGGATGGCGCACGAGGAACATCACCATCCAAAAAAGGAAAATTTACAATCTCAAAATCAAAGTCATCGCGTTTATCATAAATTTTGCACGAAACAAATCCATCTACAATAGATAGATGTAAATCCAAAAACGGGGCCTCAGTATCAGAAGAATTTGCTTTATTTAACTGAAGTTCTAGGGGGTAAATCTGACTGATCAAACCATCAAAATAGGTATTATCAATATTTAATAAATCATCTAAATATCTAGAAGTGCAGCTAAAAGCTTCAATAATTTCAGATTGGTTATCAATGGAAAGCGACAAAATGAAGTCTCTTTCATAACAATACAAGAACAGATCAGCCACAAGAGGTGCGCAATTAGTACCCATCGGAATACCCACAATTTGTCTAAATAACTTAGTACCGAATCTAATATAAATATTGTCAAGTAGAAAGGTGAGGGCATCACACACTTTCTGACATGACCAAAGTGTATAATTCTTATGCTCTTTAGAAGTGAAAAATGCATTTCTGACATTACATGCAAGATAGAGAGAATCTTCTCTGTGAAAAGCCCATTCAATTAAATCATTAAGCTTTTCTTTTATAAGATTATGAGGAAGTGTAGTGTAAAGAGTGGAAAAATCGTAAGTAGACAGACTAGAAGCACGAAAATGTCTGGATTTCAATTTATTTAAAACCTCATTCGAATTTTTTATAGACCAAAACAGATTTCTTCCTGATCTTTCAAAGACTTTATCACAATATTTAAATACATGCGTTTTAATAGCAGTAAGACAGGAAGTTAATAATTTAGAAAGTTCAGTGGTAGTGCAAGAGCTAGAATTTGCAATAAACCGTGCTTTGTAAGGTCTTTTATGAAGTTTTGGTAACCAGTATAGCGTAGGAAGCTTGTCTTGGCCTTCGTTAACACACACAGCAAACTTGGTGGCTGAAAGACAAACATGTTTATCTACTATAGCTCTCTCTTCAGCTAAAGGCTGAAGTTCATAGGCCTTAGTACCACCAAGCTCCTGCTTAAGCGTGTTAACATAGTGGAGCCGTCACACAACGACGACGTTGTTAGCGGCCTTGTCTGCAGGGGCCAAAACAAACTTCTTATGAAATTCTTGAATACCTAGTTTAAGATGACGTAAAGACGTCTTGGGCTTAGGAGGTAATAAGTTAGTATTTTGAGAATAGAAAGAAATGCGTTTATTCACTAGTTTTAAAATGCTAAGTTTCCAGTCCTTAAGGGCTTTATGCTCAACATACTCTCGCTTACACCATCGATTACCGAATTCATTCAAGGAAGCAGCGATTTCATCTCTACATTTACTGAAATCAATTTTAGAAGGAAACCGATATTTCGGTCCTTTAGAAATTATATTCCTTATCCTAGAATCAGGAATAATTTTCAAATTGCCAGTAATTACATGACCAGCAGCAGGATAGCAATACTTTGAGTTTTTACAATCACATGAATCAGGAGTATTAGTATCAATATCAAGATCTGAAACAAGTTTATTGAAATTAAAAATGATAGATCTAACAGGTTTGTTATATTTATAGCAAATTATAGGTGTTTCAGTATTTTGAAAATAAGCAGGAATGGAAGAAAGCACCGATCTCTCACGGAAGATACTGGGCAAATCTATAAAATCCATACCCTTATTAATGAAGGATATTTTGAAGAAATGGCGTTTATGATTAATTTCAGAATCAATGTAAGGACGGAGAGTATGCTGAGTATAGCCTCTAGTTAAGAGAGCCGCATCATATAACTGATGATAACTATCGTAGAATTTATTCGCCTCGGTGTCCAGAAGACGTAAAACAGAAACGGGTAATGAACTTAAAAATGAAAGCATAGAGTGGCGTCCATGATTTAATAATATAATTGACAGTCACTTCAGTCTAGTATTGTTTCGTTTAAACGCACGTGATTTACGTTTAAAGTTACCATTTTTCCTGGTGCCGTGAGATCTAGTTCTGCGTTTTCGACATTCCAGGAGTGAAAAAATATCAAAGTCCGGCATTCTGGAAATATTACCCTCATGATAAATGTTGTCATTAAATCCCAGTGGAAAAGGGGTCTGTAAAAATTTAATCCATTTTAGTTCAGCTTCATGTCTTTTGATTATTTTGAATCTAGATGTAGAATTTGCATCGTAATAAAGTTTTTCCACTGGTTGTATAACAATGTTATTTACAGAATGACCTGTACGTCGAAAGTGACGGTACAAGAAAGTGTCAGTTTTCTTAGGCTTACTCATTCTACGATAATGCTCGTTCAATCTAGTTTTAAGCATGCGGTTAGTTTGACCGACGTACTGCATATTACAGTTTGCAGCACGTCAAGTAATTAGATAAATTAAATCTGTAGACTGTCATGTCAAATCAGACATGTTAACTACAGAGAAGCGTCTACCGTTTACAGATGAAGTAACAGTAGACGCGGTGCTTAAATGCGAACAACATCTGCACCTCTTGGCATTGCACTTAGAAATACTAGGATACATTCCACTTCTTTTCCACGGATTAGTATATTTTCGAAGGATGGGCGATTTTAGAGGAGATAGTCTTATACGAAGACTACTCCCAAAAACATTGGTATTGCCTGCTCCTTTGAGATTAACTGAAGTTACAGAAGACAAATTTAAGGGTCTAACCAATACCGAAGGCAACATAGTATTAAAGTTCTTAATAGAATGGGGAATCCGTACAGAAGAAGCAGAGTGTAACCTAAGGGGTGATATAGATATTTTAAATGTATTTGTGATACTCATTTGGGTTGATAAGGTTGTGATACCGTCAAAACTAAAGCGATGTTCATACCGGTTATTAAATAAATAAATACTGAAGAAGATTCCTTCGAATTGAAGGAAGGTACAACAAAAGCCCACAAAACACCCCAGTCTACTTAAAGTACAGGGATGTCAAACAAGCAGTTGTTATACAACGAGGAACGAACATCGGTTTAATAATGACCTTCAACAGGTATCTAAAGGATGTCAATTAATGGAACAGTGAAAAGCAATTGCATAAGCAAAACCTGAGGATTGGAAAAATAAGAGCATTAAATGCATGTACGGGGAGACCTTTTACAGCCGCCACACGGCACAAACAAAACAGCCCTGATATGCAAAGTAGAAGTAAAACAAAGATCAGGAATTGATACAATTAACTTACTCCACCCATAAAAGACACCAAAGGGAAAGAAATACAAACATTAAGCGACCAGACCATAATGGAAACCTAAACAAAGGAAGGCCATAAGGACAGTTACTTTCCCACAAAATGGCCATATGGCCATCCAAAATTAAAAGACACAAGTGATACACACACTAAGTAACAAACAACAACATAAATAAATCGCCACAGAAGAGCCGCCTTGGAACGGTCAGTGGAAGATTTCCACTGGGGGGCTTAAATCGATTTTACGTGGCCACAATCCTCGCCCTTACTTCCGTCGCGATTTAGACAAATAATTTGTTCAGTCCGCATGAAGGCCTCCTAACTCATCAATGCAACATCTCCGTGAACACAAAAATCAAAGAACCACAGAGGTGAGACAACGGTGAGGACTCGACAGCAAGAAACCACTGAAATGCTGGAGCAAAAGAAAACCAACAGTTAGACTCCGATGGGCCCGACCAGAGACAGAGCATCAGGCACCAACCAACATTACCTTGAATTAGATCTCTCTAATTCTCAATAAGCCTTTACGTTGGAGCCGTCATAGAATCTGAGGCCTGACCCACCGGCGTGCAATTTAAGAGGGAAGCAAAGTTGCCAACCGTGATTGGGTTAACTACCATGCATGCAGTCTGTCGTATAATATCCATGTTGTACCCAATCTTTTTATATCGAAGAATGATTTTACGAAATTGGGTGCTGAAGTCCTTGCGGTTATATATTTTTCTGAATTTATATACTAAGTCACCATAAAATTCGGGTTCCGATAGACCTTGTTGCAGAAGAGCTTTAAGTCCAATATTGAATTTTGAAATTAAATCAGAATGGCGTCTATAAAATTTTGAAAAGGCTTTGCGTAGTTTATGGTACCGATAACCCTGATTGAGGAGTTTAGCCGTTAATAATTTATTACGAGTGTTGAAGTCAGTTACATGACTACACACTCTAGCAAATCGAATTAATTGCGAAATATAAACGCCATAGGATGGCGCACGAGGAACATCACCATCCAAAAAAGGAAAATTTACAATCTCAAAATCAAAGTCATCGCGTTTATCATAAATTTTGCACGAAACAAATCCATCTACAATAGATAGATGTAAATCCAAAAACGGGGCCTCAGTATCAGAAGAATTTGCTTTATTTAACTGAAGTTCTAGGGGGTAAATCTGACTGATCAAACCATCAAAATAGGTATTATCAATATTTAATAAATCATCTAAATATCTAGAAGTGCAGCTAAAAGCTTCAATAATTTCAGATTGGTTATCAATGGAAAGCGACAAAATGAAGTCTCTTTCATAACAATACAAGAACAGATCAGCCACAAGAGGTGCGCAATTAGTACCCATCGGAATACCCACAATTTGTCTAAATAACTTAGTACCGAATCTAATATAAATATTGTCAAGTAGAAAGGTGAGGGCATCACACACTTTCTGACATGACCAAAGTGTATAATTCTTATGCTCTTTAGAAGTGAAAAATGCATTTCTGACATTACATGCAAGATAGAGAGAATCTTCTCTGATTGGATAAAACTTGAACTTCCTTGTTACCATGGACGCACGTTCATCTTTTCGAAATAAACAAACTTGGCTGTGCTACATCAACTCACAATACAGCTTTTTCCCGTTTAACAGCTACATCTAATTCAATGATAAAAACGTGTCTTCTTTACCCTTTCGCTGGTATATTCCACTGCATGAGGTAGTACTACACATACAGTGTCACAGACCGTGTCAAAACTAATAGCCGTTAGATTTGGCGAGAAGAAGTAAACAAAAGTTTTCCTGCTGTGATGAGTGAATAAAATAATACAGTAGGTACATTTTTCTTGAAACATCTTGCTTAAAAATTGGTGTTTCAGTTCAATGTACCTGTTGTTAAAATACAGCCAACAAAGCTCAGTGAGGATTTTTTCCACTGCAGTCGAAGAAAATCAGGGCCGGACTCTAGCTCTTGTCGAAAATAAGCATGCAGCTACCAGGCTTCTAGCTCGAGATAGTACATGAAAGAAGAAAACTCTGCACACTGATGGCCAGAATCACAGCAATAGGTGAATTGGGATGCAAACATCTTGTTCAAACTTTGGTGTTTCATTTCAAAGTACCTCTTGTTTAAACAAAGCAGCATTGGAGGTCACAGGAGTGAATTGTCTTGGAATCTCAGAAGACACTCCCAGGTATCCAAGTTGTAAATAAGAATGCTTTGTGGTGAGTGACTGTTTCAAAAAACTTTACAAAGGTATTCTCGAATTTGACCCTAGCCCCACCCCAGGGCGTAAACCCAGGGTTATGTTCTCTTTGAACATCAGAAGACCCTCCCAGTAGCCTGGCAGTAGGGCTGGCTAATCAAAGCTGAAAAGATAATCAATTATCATTCCTGTCATTGCGATCGATAATCAATTAGTAATCACTGAAGATTTAGTCATAATTTTACGGTCGGGTATAAAAGCCAAGGCCGGGCCAAAAAATGCTGATCCAAAGATTTTATATTTTGTCTATTGTTCTAATTAAGATATAGATCTAGGTCAATTGGGTATCAAATTATTATAAATAACATATTTGATAACTGCACGAAGGTTTATCTCTCTTTTCTTGAAATAACCGTTTTCCGAAATCCAGGGTATAAAAGCCAGGGCCGGAAAAAATGATTATATTTCTTAAATCCTTGCAAATCTACAGTTTAAAGTACTTTTTGTACTGAAAATATTTGAATTTGATTATTGTCATCACTTCTCCACAGAAAAATATAACAAACATATGAGACTACCTTAAATGATCAATTTTCTTACTTTTCAATTGTTTCTATTTTTAGTTTGACTTAATTAAAGAAAACGACGGAAAAGGACCGAAATGGAAGAAACTTTTGTTTACTGCTAGCTGGAATTAAAGAAAAGTAAAAAATAACATTTTTTCTTTATCATTTTAATACACACATACATGTTAGCAAATATAACAATCAATTTTTATATTTCTTTAATTCCAGCTAGCAGTAATAAAAAACTTTACAAAGGTATTCTCGAATTTGACCCTAGCCCCACCCCAGGGCGTAAACCCAGGGTTATGTTCTCTTTGAACATCAGAAGACCCTCCCAGTAGCCTGGCAGTAGGGCTGGCTAATCAAAGCTGAAAAGATAATCAATTATCATTCCTGTCATTGCGATCGATAATCAATTAGTAATCACTGAAGATTTAGTCATAATTTTACGGTCGGGTATAAAAGCCAAGGCCGGGCCGGGCCAAAAAATGCTGATCCAAAGATTTTATATTTTGTCTATTGTTCTAATTAAGATATAGATCTAGGTCAATTGGGTATCAAATTATTATAAATAACATATTTGATAACTGCACGAAGGTTTATCTCTCTTTTCTTGAAATAACCGTTTTCCGAAATCCAGGGTATAAAAGCCAGGGCCGGAAAAAATGATTATATTTCTTAAATCCTTGCAAATCTACAGTTTAAAGTACTTCTTTTTGTACTGAAAATATTTGAATTTGATTATTGTCATCACTTCTCCATAGAAAAATATAACAAACATATGAGACTACCTTAAATGATCAATTTTCTTACTTTTTAATTGTTTCTATTTTTAGTTTGACTTAATTAAAGAAAACGACGGAAAAGGACCGAAATGGAAGAAAATTTTGTTTACTGCTAGCTGGAATTAAAGAAAAGTAAAAAATAACATTTTTTCTTTATCATTTTAATACACACATACATGTTAGCAAATATAACAATCAATTTTTATATTTCTTTAATTCCAGCTAGCAGTAATAATACGTTTTTTTACCTTTTTGGTACATTTCGGTCATTTCCTTTAGTAAAGTTAATCTAAACATTACGATAACACGCCCGTATGGCATAGTGCATTTTTTCACATCTCCAAAATGGCTACTTTTCTGATTAAAATATGCGATATTTTTCTTATAAATACTACAAACATAGGTTGTGGGTGCTCGTTAGAACCGCCTCATCGAGGCGGTTCTAACGAGTACCCACAACCTATGTCTTGGATTAAAAATATTGTTTACCCCCTTAAACCCCAGTTTTCTCTATAAAAAGTGGGGTTTAGGGGGTGTTCATTTCACGGACTTGTTCACGTGATGAATAGAAAGCATTAGAAAATAAGAAATAAGATCATTTACTTAAAGGTGATTTTGATATGTTTATTTTATTTTCTATGTACACATGATAAAAACTATCAAATTTATCTATCATCAGGGCAAAAAAGAATTTCTTTAACCAATAAAATTGTAAGAAATTAATAAATATTTCCATTTTTACCAGCCTTTGGCACAATCCTTTGGATCCAGACGTTAACTGGAGGCCCCCTGTGCAGGGAGAACCATCCCCCGTGCAGGTTAAAGATCCCTAACATAATTACATCAACAACAACAGCCTGTTAACTATGTAGGCAGCTCCATCCTGCGAAACCTGGAGTGTATATACATGTATATGTAATGTACACCAGGAGTGTTTTGTTTGTTGATTTGAGGTGTAAAGTCCCCATCAACACCAACCCAAGACCAACCGATTTTGTCTGGTGAAAAGCTGGACCAGGTCAGGTCGCGTGAGATCAGTGGCTGGCTGGTCCGAATGGTCTACCCTGGTAGTTGAAAATCTGCCACCAAAGTCATAAAAATCCATGTTTTTAGCTCATTGATTATAAAATGGATTTCTGTTTTCAGTATGTTGCAGTAGCTTTACTATGTAAATAATAATAGAAATATTTGTTTGATTTGAGGTTTAACATCCCCATCAACACCGTAAAGGTCATTTTGGAGACATTGCTTCCAATTTTGTTGGACTTTTATCCGACACTGAGTTGAAATGACATCTCAAGCCCTGCTGGCCAATGAAACCAATAGGGCTTTAATATAAGCATGGAGGGTCCGACACTTGCATATTTTCAGTATTAAACTGTATCCCTCATTGTCAGTTTCACTATTATCATGCGTCAGCATTAAGTTTTGTAAAGGCTTGAAAACACGAGCTTGTACTTGCAGCTGTGCCAGTTTCGCAGAACTTTAATTTTTCTCAAAAAAGGCACAAATATTTTATATCTAAACTCACTGCATCTAACAACATTGCAGAATAACTAATCAACAACTTATTCAAGTCAAGCCCCATGTTCAAGTAGCTTAAAACTTTTTAGTGCCGTGTTGGGGGGAAAAATTGGTAGTTCCATTTCAAGGGGGTATCCCTTTTCAAAGAATTCTTTGTCCTGTTTGTTAAAAATTCAGAGACCAATTTTCATTGCACATAGTTGGTAGGGAAAGTGTTGCAATGTTTGTGGTGGTGGCTTTGACAAAGTCACATATAAGAACTAAGAACAAAACTCAATGTACGCAATCTTACTGGACTGCATCGTAGATCTATTTTTGACCCGTATTTTGACTTTTTACACATTCGGTAAGTTTACTGGGCAAATCAACAGGCCAACTACAAACTCTGTGATATTGAATTGGTCTTATCTATATTCTGATATAGAATTTCCTGTGCCTGCGCAGGTTAGAGATGCCGTAATTACAGAATTACTGTGTAGGCTTTTGAGTGTATGTAATAATGTACACCTAATGTGACATACTTGTAACTTGTGTGCTAGAAGAATCATGATTCCTGAAGGATCGTCTTCTAGAACCATTTTCCATTCCCATTGAGAGTTTTGTTTGTTTGATTTGATGTTTAACATCCCCATCAACACTGTATAGGACATTTTGATAATGTTGCTTCCAATTTTGTGCTACTTTTACTCGACATTGAGATGAAATGACATCTAAAGCCTTGTATCCCATAAACCAATATGGTTTATAAGCATGGACGGTCCGACTTGCACCGCTTTCCCTAGGCAGGCATAGATCCTCTAAGCCGTTAACCAGGCAGTACTCCTGTGCTGTCGGTTTCAGCTCTGCGTGGAAGCATCATGCAGCCATTCTATTTTTTAAAGCCCCGATGGAGTGGGGCGGTGCATGGGGGGCCCCTTGGGGAGATGGATAGATTTTGCATGTTTGGTTTGAGGTTTAAAGTCCCCGTCAACACTGTAAAGGTCATTTTGGTGACTCTGCTTCCAATTTTGTGGGACTTTTACCCAACATCGAAATAAAATGACATATCAAGCCCTGCCGCGCAATGAAACCAATAGGGTTTATAAGCATGGACGGTCTGACTCGCACTGCTTTGCCTGGGCAGGCTTAGATCCTCAAAGCAGTTTACCAGTACTTGTGTGCGGGTCGGTTTCAGCTTTGCGTGTAAGCATCATGCAGCCTATTTATTCCTTCAAGTCCCAATGGTGGAGGGGGGGGGGGAAGATTCACCTTATTTGCATTATCTGCTGGTTCCTAGTCTGAAGGTTATCAAAGTTGGAAAAACAGGTAACCAGAACACCCTGACCTTCAAGGTCAGTGGGGAGGGTCTGGTTACCTGTTTTTCCAATATTGGCAAAGTGGCAGCAAATAGTGCAAATATGGTGGATAGAATTCTGACATTTCTATCTCTTGAACAGAGATAATAACTCTTCCCTACCCTAAAGTATGGATGCAACTGCAGTTTTCAAAAATAATACTGGTTCTACTAAATACCGATACCATTCTCTGGAAGGAGTGGTTTTTTATACCCGCTTTTTCGAGGAAAAATCGGGTATATTGTTTTCGTATCACAGTTGAGTCCGGCGTCCGTCTGTCCGTCGGTCTGTCTGTCCGTCACGTTTCTTGTAAATGGATCTCCTCTGCAACTACTGAAGTTACACTTTTGAAACTTTGCATGTGGATAGACCCTACGTGGAATGTAGATGGCAGTGGGCAACTTTTTGGTGACCTTGACCTCAACATGACCCCAAGGTCAAAGGTAAAAAAATATGGCAAATCATAATTTGTCATATCTGTCATCTCCTTAACTATTGGAGATATACTTCTGAAACTTTGCTTATTGGATGGTCTTTGGAATATAGAATATGTTGGACTACTTTTGGTGTGACCTTGACCCCAAGGTCAAAGGTCAAAATGTATGATTTAGCCGTATCTTCTAAACTATTAGAGGTACACTTCTGAAACTTTGGTTATTGGATGGCCCTTGGAATATAGAATAAATCTGGATACTTTTTGTGTGACCTTGACCTGCACATGACCCCAAGGGCAAAGGTAAAAAAATTATGATTTGCCATATCTCCTAAACTATTGGAGTTACACTTCTGAAACTTTGCTTATTGGATGGTCCTTGGAATACAGAATATGTCGGGCTACTTTTGGTGTGACCTTGACCCCAAGGTCAAAGGTCAAAAAGTATGATTTTGCCATATCTTCTAAACTATTAGAGTTACACTTCTGTAACTTTAGTCATTGGATGGCCCTTGGAAGATAGAATAAATTTGGACACTTTTGGTGTGACCTTCACCTCAACATGACCCCAAGGTCAAAGTTCAAAAATTATGATTTGCCATATCTCCTAAACTATTGGAGTTACACTTCTGAAACTTTGCTTATCGGATGGTCCTTGGAATATAGAATATTTTCGGCTACTTTTGGTGTGACCTCGACCCAAGGTCAAAGGTAAAAAAGTATGACTTTGCTATATCTTCCTAACTATTAGAGTTACACTTCTGAAACTTGGTTATTTGATGGCTGTTGGAATATAGAATAAATTGGGATACTTTAGGTGGACCTCAACATAACCCCAAGGTTAAAGGTCAAAAAGTATGACTTTGCCATATCTTCTAAACTATAAGAGTTACACTTCTGAATTTTTGCTTATCAGTTAGAATGTTCTTTACAACTTTTTTTTTTAACTTACATACAGTTTTGGCTTGCTAATACATAGTCATTTGTGTTACTCATAGAAAACGCGGGTATTTGCGATGGTATACCATCGACTGCTGATCTTATTTTTTTTTTTTCGGTCAACTATCTACTGCACAGTTCAAGTTTAACTTTGTTGCTGTCGACCACCTTTGAGACTGTTAAACTTTAGAACAGTCCAAAAGGAGGTCTTAATATAGGAATTTTGTGGTACTTCTGCAAATGTCCATTTAGAAAACCTTTTCATTTCAAAAAGACCCACCTAATACTGAATGCACAAAATGGGAGGTTTGTAAGCATCAAAACGGTTGGTTGCAGTTAGGTCGCGCCTATTTCATATTAATAATTTGATACCCAATTGACCTAGATCTATATCTTAATTAGAACAATAGACAAAATATAAAATCTTTGGATCAGCATTTTTTGGCCCGGCCTTGGCTTTTATACCCGACCGTAAAATTATGACTAAATCTTCAGTGATTACTAATTGATTATCGATCGCAATGACAGGAATGATAATTGATTATCTTTTCAGCTTTGATTAGCCAGCCCTACTGCCAGGCTACTGGGAGGGTCTTCTGATGTTCAAAGAGAACATAACCCTGGGTTTACGCCCTGGGGTGGGGCTAGGGTCAAATTCGAGAATACCTTTGTAAAGTTTTTTGAAACAGTCACTCACCACAAAGCATTCTTATTTACAACTTGGATACCTGGGAGTGTCTTCTGAGATTCCAAGACAATTCACTCCTGTGACCTCCAATGCTGCTTTGTTTAAACAAGAGGTACTTTGAAATGAAACACCAAAGTTTGAACAAGATGTTTGCATCCCAATTCACCTATTGCTGTGATTCTGGCCATCAGTGTGCAGAGTTTTCTTCTTTCATGTACTATCTCGAGCTAGAAGCCTGGTAGCTGCATGCTTATTTTCGACAAGAGCTAGAGTCCGGCCCTGATTTTCTTCGACTGCAGTGGAAAAAATCCTCACTGAGCTTTGTTGGCTGTATTTTAACAACAGGTACATTGAACTGAAACACCAATTTTTAAGCAAGATGTTTCAAGAAAAATGTACCTACTGTATTATTTTATTCACTCATCACAGCAGGAAAACTTTTGTTTACTTCTTCTCGCCAAATCTAACGGCTATTAGTTTTGACACGGTCTGTGACACTGTATGTGTAGTACTACCTCATGCAGTGGAATATACCAGCGAAAGGGTAAAGAAGACACGTTTTTATCATTGAATTAGATGTAGCTGTTAAACGGGAAAAAGCTGTATTGTGAGTTGATGTAGCACAGCCAAGTTTGTTTATTTCGAAAAGATGAACGTGCGTCCATGGTAACAAGGAAGTTCAAGTTTTATCCAATCAGGTTTACTTCCGGCAACAGGAAGCTGTAAAACCGGAAGTACGAAGAAATTTTTGGCCTTAGTCCTGTTGGCTTTTGAGGTTTGAATGGGTGGGGTATGTTCATAAATAAATACACGTGTTACCGTTAAGCAACCAACTCTCGTTGTTTGCCGCCTTCGGCGGCAAACAACTCGTTGGTTGGTTGCTATTAAACGTCCTTAACAATAATTCTAACAGTAAATTTCTGCAGCTCTTTTACAGCTGTATTGAATAAAGAGTCAAATCAGAAATGTAGAAGTGTCTTTTACACGTTTTTGGTATTTAGGTCATTTACATAGGTTGTTAGTTTTTGACGGGTAGCATAAGTAACAGTACACGGTTGTTAATTTTGACGGGTAACATAAGTAAGAGTACAAGGTAACGCCCCAAAGACCACAGGGCTTAATGCTGCAAAATTCTTGCATCAGGCTTTTAAGAAAAATATGGGGTAAACCAAATCGAGCCAACGGCTAACATCATATGTTGTGGTTTCTACGCTCATGGTCATTTCGTATGAAAATTATTAAACAAGCTTCCATAAATTTCATGAGTGTATGATTTTGATTTTATCCCATTGTATGCGGTAAACTCCTAAATGGGGTACCTTGGAAAACAGTGCAGGCTCAGATTAGACGCCGCAAAACGCGGCGTCTGATCAGGGCCTCCACGGTTTACTAAACATTCAGCCATTTCCAAATAAATTTTGTTGAAGAAAACACAACCTGTCTGCCCGAAATTTTGTCATGAACTCCTGCTATAAATAAGGAGGAATATTCAATTTGGTACAAAAACACACGGGGTATTCGACTACTTGGAACGCAGACGGATACCAAAAACGCCGACTGTTTACCTTGGATTTGAAAGAGGGTGAGTCGGTAAAATCATGTTTTTTGCGACCCTATTAAAAAATCAGTTTTGATTTTTTGCTGTATTCTTCTGGAACTGTCACAGCTGTTTCGTAATGGTGCTTTTAGCTTCGATAGATTACATGAAAGCGTCTTTACAGACAACTAAAATGCAAAACATGCACAATTTCTAAAAGAATTAGTGTAAGTACCAGGAATTAAACCGATTTATCCAAAGATGTCATTGTAGCTTGAAAGAGAAATAGTTCTTGTTCAAAAATAAACTCCTATATGCTTGTGCCATACATTGGTCGGGCAGCAATAAGCATGGACTTGAGTGCACCATGCTAAAAGAAGATAATATTTACGACAGACGGATTTCTTTGATGTTACCATGAAACGCAGACGATGGATACCAATGACGGATTTACAATTAATGGCTAAATCAATGCCTACTTCCATATCTCCTTAATTTTGAGGTCCAAAAAGCACGGTTATGAACAGTGTTGAATATTTCCCATGCCGTATATAAACAACGATGGTGAAAATAGCGTAAGACGAGTAAATGGTTACTCTCTCTCTCTCTCTTTCTCTCTCTCTCTCTCTCTCTCTCTCTCTCTCTCTCTCTCTCTCTCTCTCTCTCTCTCTCTCTCTCTCTCTCTCTGCATGTGTCTGGTATAGGGATTATGAATTTCAACGACTTCCATTTCAGGAAATGTTTGGATAGTTCATGTTTCCTATACTTACATAAGTTTCTTCAGAAGATAACTAATGAAGAGGAACAGTCGTAGAGCCTTTTTCTTGGTTCTAATATTTTTTTACGATAATAGTTCCACATTTTATTGAATAAAATAATAAAAATTAGCCATCGAAGAGATGGCAAATCCCCACCAAAAGCCAATATGGCCTTCAGAAGATTGTTCACCAATAGAAAGTGCACCAGAATTAAACCAACAATACATCACAAAAGTTACTGCAGTTATGGCATTCACAAAATTATACTTTCAGGTGAGATAACTAAAAAAACAGGGCACTCAGAATTGTGGTTCTTGCGCATGACATGCCTGCTTAAGCTCATGTATTTCTGTACAAAGTACCATCAATATATCTCAAAGGGTATTTGAGATATGATGATCAGAACATGGTCATACTGTTATATTGGAAAGGTAGGTAACTCAAATATCACAGCACCAACAGTTGTGTTTCTTGCACATGACACCCCTTCTGTACCTTGTATACAAGTGCGCCAAGTTCCTTGACTATATCTCAAAGGGGGTTGGAGCTATGGTCATCACAAGGTTATATTGGCAGGGGAGAATACTCAAAAGCCAGAGCACCCAGAGTTGTAATTCTTGAGCATGACACACTTGCTTAACCTCATGTACATCTGCATCAAGTACCACCAATATATGTCAAATGGTATTGACGGTACGGTGATCACAAGGTAATCAGACTGTTATATTGGAAGGGGAGATAACTCAAATATCATAGCACCCAGAGTTGTGGTTCTTAGGCATGAAGCGCCGTCTCAACCTTGCATACAAGTGTGCCAAGTAGTAACAATATATCTCAAAGGGTATTGGAGTTATGGCCATCACAAGGTTATATTGTCAGGGGAGATAATTAAAAAACCAGGGCACCCAGAGCTGTGGTTCTGGCACGTGACACACCTGCTTAAACTCATTTATAACTGTACCAAGTACCATCAATATGTGGCCATCACAAGGTAGTGATTCTATATTATTGGAAGGGGAGATAACTCAAAAACCATGGCACCCAGAGTTGTGGTTCTTATGCATGACACACCGTCTTGGCCTTGTGAACAACTGTGCCAGGTATCATTAATATATCTTAAAGGGTATTGGAGTTATGGCCTTCACAAGGTATTCACTCTATTTTATTGGAAAGGGAGATAACTCAAAAACCACGGCAACCAGAGTTGTGGTTCTTGTGCATGACACGCTGTCTCAGCCTTGTGAACAGCTGTGCCAGGTGTCATCAATATATCTCAAAGGTTATTGGAGTGATGGCCACCACAAAGTATTTTATTAAAAAGGGAGATAACTCAAAAAGTATGTCATCCAGAGTTCTGGTTCTTGCGCATGACTCGCCGTCTCAGCCTTGTGAACAATTGTGCCAAGAACCATCAATAAATCGCAAATGGTATAGGAATTATGGCCATCACAAGGTTGCATCTACGGACGGACAGACGGACGGACGCCAGGCTGATCGCTATATCCCCCGAACCTATTCGGTCGGGAGATAAAAAGAGAAATTACAACTCACAGAGGATTTTCCAGATAAATCTTTCATAGAGGATTTTCCAGATAGACCACAAATCGGCTGATAAATGTTCGAGGTTTCATGCAAGTATTCGTATGTTTGACGTTTCATTCCGTTATTCTATTTAGAAGTCTATCTCTAGACCCAAGCAAGTTTTTACTTCGGATGTTTGTGAAGGGCAGGAAACTGAAGAGGCAGGAAACTAAAAAAGTCTGATCGACAGTGGTGGTTCTTGTGAAAATATATGTATATGCGCATTTAAACTTCTGTTGGCGGTTTCGTTCAGATAGTCTATCTTAACCATATCGTCTCTCACTGCTGTGAGTTCTAACCTCGCGCGGGTCACATTTGAGACGCCAAGTTCTGCAACGGATTGTCAGTAGTAGTAGTAGTAGTAGTAGTAGTAGTAGTAGTAGTAAGAAGAAGAAGAAGAAGAAGAACCGCTACACAAATAAAAGTGGCGGATTTTATCCGAGACGATCCTGTATAGGAAATGTGAATGCAATCCGTCAAAACTGTTCGTGAGAAAGCAGGTTTCAACTGCTGACGGATAGATGTTGCTCCAACCTGTTCATGTTTAAAAACTGTTGTGCATCTGCAGGCTATTGCACAAAATGCGTGATACTTCTTAATTTCTGTCATTCTTAGCAAACTCTATACATTCATGACACTGTTTGTTCGAAATATTTAGACATGTTGCGCATTCATTCCATCACATGTCATATTAAATCATTTCTGCACCGAGATGCATCTGAAAGCAATCAGATTGTACAGCTACACATGTTGATATGATTCTTACCTGGTCGCAGGCGCCTTTCATGATGCATGTACCCATATATGACAACCAGAATCTTCCACATAACAATACTTGACAGGCGGGTTTCTTCTTTGTTTTATTTGTTGTAAGTTTTTTTAAATAAACTAGCCGTTTAAGCAAACGGTGTACGTAGACCAATCACCGATGAAATTAAGATGGGTGTTTCTGAAGAACAGGAGGGGAGAAGTAGGCTCATACCATTATACAAAAGTCATGGTTGATGCCAGCATTACAACAGATGACCTTGTTCACCCAGCTAGGCGCTGTATAACCCCACTCACTTCATTGGTGTTTCACTCCCCTATTGCAAGAACTGAATTTACAAATATTATTTCTACCCTCGGACCATTTCAGATTGGAATTCCCTTCCCGATTCTATCATTCCCACAGCTGAAGGTGCTAGGGATAATGTAGCTTTGTTAAACTCTTTGGTGAGAGCTGGGGACAAACTTTCCATATCACAGGTCCTGATGTATGAATGTCATTCGACGCTTCACCAGTAACAAATTCTTGTTCTGATGCACGACATTGTTTCTAAAATAAAAGGGAACGCCTCGAATTACAAAGTGCTAACTTGTTATCAGAATCAGAACTGTTACTGGTAACACTTCAAATGATATTCATGCACAATGACATGTGATGTGGTAAAATAGTCCCTGCCACTTACCAAAGACGTTACACCTTCCTCTGCACCCTCTGCTGAGGAAATATAGATCTGGGAGGGTATTCCTTTCTTTTATGGTTCGAGGGAAGAAGGATCTTTGCAATTCTGCTATAGGAGACTGGAAGGCCAACAATCTTGGAGGTATTCCATTTTTTATGGTTCGAGGGAAGAATGATCCTTTTCAACTGTCAGTTTCAAGAGTCTGGAAGGCCAATTAGGTTTTTACGTTGCCTAATTGGGGAATAAGACCATTCGTTGCAATCCTAGCAGTACACTTTATACCTTTATACAAGAGTATAAACCCACTATCTCTCCTCCTTTGCATAAGAGATATTTTATTTATTGAATCCATATTCTCGAGGATCTTTCCCCTTTAAATGCAAGAAGGCTCAGTTTTATTGGGTTTTTTTCCTAGTTATTTGTCAATACTGCACTTAACGCATTGAAATCTGATGGCCCGTTTTATTGCCCAACATCTTAATCTGTCTTTATCAGTCTGATGTTTCAATGAGTTATCCCCATTTCTCATTTCACGGTAGTAAACACAGTGCCTGAGCCAGTGTCATTTAAAATGTCATTAATATCCACGAAGAACAAAAATGGGCCAAAACGGCACCTTGTGGGACACCAGACAAAACTGGAGCCCAATCCTAAGTTTCACTGTTATGTTCAGCTATAGTATCCACGGTACACGCCTACAGTTCAACTGCAGCATTGTATGTCTTGCATTACTTTAATCTTAAAACGTAGATTTTGAATATGCAGTCACTACGATTGCTAACCACGAAAAACACTTAATGACCGCCCCAAGACGGTGCTTCTCTTTTTGGTTTATGATTTTCGTTGAATGTCTTTGCATGTCTATCATGGCAATATCGCCCCCGCCCGTCAGTGCTTGGATAAATGGATTGGGCTGCATGGTGTTTCCACGCAGACCTAAAACTCAACACACATGAGAACTGGTAAACCGTTTAGAAGGACTAAGCCTGCCCAGGCAAAGTGGTGTTATTCAGAGCGTCCAATGCATACAAGCATTTTGGTTTCATTGGTCGACAGGGCTTGAGTTGCCATTTCATCTCAATGTCGGGTAAAAGTACCAAAACATTGGAAGCAGCATCTCCAAAATGACCTAAATAGTGTTGACGGGAACGTTAAACCTCAATTCAAACAAACAAATATCCTGGCAATATTTAATTTTGGACAACTGTTTGGCCATTCATTCTTTTCTGCTAAAGGGGGTGGGGTGAGGGAAACAAACTATTCTTCGTATGTTTTAATCCATATGTGACATGGAGCCTTTCACCTAGTAAGTTTGGAGTTGTCACTTCCTATTATTAGGGTGTCAGGTTTGTTTTTATTTGTGGCAAATTTTACAAAAATAACTTTTCTTTTAGCAAACAATGTAGACCCAGATCAGACGCCGTGTCTGATCTGGATCGGCACTGTTTGCTAATATCCCAGAAGAGGGCATATATGGGTTAATTATATTGCCATTCGTTCAGGTGCGTCATTCTTTCCCGAAATTTGTCTATATTTCACATTGTTTATCTAATAAGACCGATTCGTAATTTCGTAGGACCCGACCCTACCAACGCGTACTACACACTGGAACAACGCCATATCAACGTCGTTGCAATAATGTTTGTTTGATTTGAGGTTTCACAACCACGTCAACACTGTAAAGGTCATTTTGGAGACGTTGCTTCTAATTTTGTGGGACTTCTACCCGACATTGAGATGTCGCCCAATGAAACCAATAGGGTTTATAAGCATGGACGGTCCGACTAGCACCGCTTTGCCTGGGCAGGCTTAGATCCACTAAGCAGTTTACCAGTACTCGTGTGCGGACCGGATTCAGCTCTGCGTGGAAGCATCGTGCAGCCCATATATTTCTTCAAGCCCCTATGGGCATTGCAATAATGTATAATCATATTTATCTGTCAAAATAATGAAACAAACTCGTACAGTTCTAATACGATCTGTTTTGAGTTCGAGCCCGGCTCGGGTCACATGTGAGACGCCAAGTTCTGCAACGGATGGTCAGGTCGTTTTTCTCCGGTTTTCGCCCACCTCTGATTAACGATCGGCTCGACATGAGTGAAATAATCTTGAAAGGGCCGTAAAAACCAAAAAAAAAAAAAAAAAAAAAAAAAGATCTGTTTTGAAATTTAATGTACAGTGAAACTTCAATGACTCAAACACTGATGGCCCATTTATTACGGCCGAGTCGAGCTCTTTCTTGAGTCCCTAAAAAGAAAATTCCATAACTGCAGATATAAATATAGTTTGTATAATTGTCTAATTTGGTCTTGAAAATGTATGTTTTGTGAACTCCCCAAGATTCGCCTCGATGAGGCGATTCTAATGAGTACACACAACATGCATTTATTTTGAAGAAAACTGAAAATATGTCCGTATTCGGCCTCCTCCCCTAGCTCCAAGATCGTCCCCCTGTGGCTCGAACCACCGTGGTCTCGAACAAATTTTCTTGGTCCCAAAAGTGTTCGAGCCATTGAAGTTCGACTGTATTTTCATATTTATATGTCAAAATAATGAATTTAAAAGTACTCTGCGTGGACTAAAGGTAGCGAGAAGGACTGAATTCATTTCCGTGGTTGTTTTGTGGGACTACGCTATTAATATACCTAAGGAAATTTACAAATCGTGCCTATTTGATCGTAAAAGTATCTAACATTATGAAATCACAGATTTATGACACCTAATAAGAATTGACGGGTCATGTGCGCTGTATAAAGTCATATGCGCGAATATGGCCCACATGTGGTATTAAGACAAACCGTCACGTTGGTGTCTTTTGGCGAAAAGCGAAAGGCAATCGTATCGATTCCTGGTCATTGCCTTCCCTTCTACATCGAGAATACCCTCTTTGGTCGAGGTACACTGTGGTAAGACTCAGTGTCTAGATTAACTTTCCAATTAAACGAAAACAGAATGTATTTTACTCTTTTTTTATTTTTCCACGCTAGTGGTTTCCACGTCAATGGTAACCATAACTTTGTGCCGTCTGCATTGCGTGGTATCTGTGCGGGTCGTCATTGGTATTCGAACACCCTCATCAAGAAATTCACATCTATAATTCTAAAATCCTGCTTTTTGCTAATTCTAATAACGCATGGCAGGTACACAATACATTAATATTTTATGCTATTCAGGAAACATTGGAAATCATATGCGAATTATTGCTGTAAAACTAAAAAAAACTGTCGACTTGCATCAAGCATCTATATTTTGCCGAATAAAATAGGTCATAATTCGTCATTGACAGAAGGATTTGCATCCACAGTTCGTGGAAAGTATTCCGAGACACTGCGAAACAGATTGCTATCAACATCTGTGGGCGTCTATTTAATATATGCCCGTAAAATGCGATTTGTTAAACTCACCACGAATGTTTGTTGTTGTTTTTTTCGTCGGCGTTTTTGGTATCCGTCTGCGTTCCAGGTAGTCGAATACCCCGTGTGAAAAAGGGTTAACTTTGATTTTATTGCCGAGGATGTTTAATAGAATTTCTGTTGAAAACAGTGTTGTCACTGATGGTGTTACGCGTCATTTACTACATGGTATTACACGTAGCCTACAACCAAATCATTTTTTGACATTTATACTAAAACAGCGACGTTCCATTATGATAAAACAATCATTACGCAAACACGCCTTTACAAATACATTGCCACCTTTATCGCCAAAAAGATTGTTATATTTTTTTTATTTCTGCTCAAAATATAGATTGTTGGCACTCGTTAGAACCGCCTCATCGAGGCGGTTCTAACGAGTACCCACAATCTATACAAAATATAGATTGTGGGCACTCGTTAGAACCGCCTCATCGTGGCAGTTCTAACGAGTACCCACAATCTATATTTTAGAGCAGAAATAAGAAAAATAATGTATACCCCCGGAAACCCCAGTTTTACTATATAAAAGTGGGGTTCAAGGGGGTCATAATTATATAGGCATGTTTGCGTGATGGATACAGCATAAGTTATTATTTCAGATCCCGAAAACGGTATTTTTAAATGGAATTTTGTCATACTTCACTTATTTATACACTTATTTATACACCAAATATATGTTTTGGATGCTCTATAGAACCGCCTCCGAGTACCCACAATCTTTATCTTGGAACAGAAATAAGCGAAACAACGTTTACCCCCATAACCCCGATTTTCTCTATATAAAGTGGGGTTCGGGGGGTGGGGGTGGCTCTTCTGTTCACGGACTTGCTATCGTGATGCTGTGGTGTTACCTCACTGAAAACCAGATTATCATATCGCTGTAACACTGGTTAAAGCTTAAATATATTCTTTTAAACGGTAATCATTTTGAAGCAACCCAGCAGGCATTCAACGTTGAACTAACGTTGAAACAACGTTGAAAACGTTGTTTCAACGTTAGTTCAACGTTGAGTCAACGTTTTGTGCCTGCAGGGAAGGGATACACCGTAGAACTGAAAAAGAGAAATGTTCAAGATTTTCTGGCTCCAGCCTCGATGGTATGTTGAAAATCATTACTGCCAGAAATCGGGGCAAGCAAATTTCGCCTCCTTGAGTAGCGGCCCATGATCCTCTTGTTATTTGCTTGTTCTTCTTTAGCGTCCTTCACCCGCCCAAGCTCACCTATGCTGTAAACGGAAGTAAAAATCAATTCAAATATTTGTTGAGAAACGAATAACCATTTCGAAAGCACGCCTATACAAATACATTGTATATTTTACCACCCAAAAAGGAAAATTTTCAGAGGACAAATTTCGATATTTTTCTTATTTCTGCTCAAAACATAGATTGTGGATACTCGTTAGAACCGCCTCAACGAGGCGGTTCTAACGAGTACCTTCAACCTATGTTTTTGAGCAGAATAAGAAAAATAATGTATACCCCTGCAAACCCCAGTTTTACTATATAAAAGTGGGGTATAAGGGAGTCAAATTTATATAGGCGTGTTTTCGTGATTATTACGGCTCTATGGACTACATTGCGTCTTCTTTATCTGTGGAAGAAGCGAATTAAATGTTGTATATTGTGAGTGCCCCTCAGAACCGCCGCATCGGTGTTTCTAGCAGAATGAAGGAAAATAGCGAATGAACTTGCAAGCATCACTTTATGTAGATATAGACGGGTCTCTTTTTCTACATAGGGAGAGGTTTATAAGAGTAGTTATCACTCGATCTTACGTTTTGTTCATGTTTGTATATACATGGCGCTTTGCTTTGGCGCTTACACACCCGTGCGACATAGAGCCTTTCATCACATCTCCAAAATGGCTACTTTTCTGATGAAAATCAGTGAATTTTTTCTTATTTATACTATAAAACATAGGTTGTGGGTGCTCGTTAGAACCGCCTCTTGAGGCGGTTCTGAGGCGGTTCTAACGAGTACCCACAACCTATGTCTTTGAGCAGAAATAAAGAAAATAATGTTTACCCCCGTAAACCCAAGTTTTCTCTATATAAAGTGGGGTTTAAGGGAAATATGACCTAGTTATATGACACTAACAATAATAAGTTGAATGGCATATCATTAAGTCAGACATTTGCTCAAGTGTTATGAAGATTAATGCAAAATTGTAGCATCTAGAGACAGAATCTGACATTATGACTTTGTTTTGACCCCGTATAGTCCAGGCAAACTAGCGATATTTGGCCTAGACCCAAGCAAAATTGCAACACAAATGTTTTTAGCTTTTTTTGTACTGGAGTACCTTCCCTTAAAGACATATCAAAGGTGGGACGGAATCGGACGATATGAAATTTGTTTTTTTTTTTTAAGCATTTTGAAAGCACCTAGGTTTGGCAATCAATTTAGTGTTTAAATTCAATATTTTGCTATCTGACAAGGTATCGTTGAGTTTTATTTCTTCAAATCTAATCTGTCTACACCAGAGTGGAAACTTTTTCATGTAAAATGGTTAAACAAGTTTTTTTTTATTAATTATATGATGACTTATATGGATAAAACAGGGGTAAAAATACCCCACCCACTTTTTTGCCCTTGTGACTGAACTCTAAACAATTTATATCGATTAATGATAAGGTTACTTATCAAATGCATGCCACAAACCAGCAAGACTACTGCATTGCAACATAAAGGATTAAAACACCAAGAAACAACACATAATACATTTCTCTACTGATACAAATAGTAGCAAATGTTTGGAAATTCCAAGGTACAACAAAAACGAACTGTCATGATCAATGTTCCTTTACTCGCTAAATCATATAACACTAAAATTGGACTCAAGTCATAATAAGATCACCAAAATGATAATCTCAAGGTTCTTACCCTTATACTTATGTGTATAATTCACATACATATAACCCAGTGGTGGGTTTAACATCATGCAATCAAAAGGTAATCAGACTAATCTAACCGGCCCCGATAGCTCAGTTGGTAGAGTGCCGGCTCCGGGGAACGGGAGGTCACTGGTTCGATCCCGGGCCGCGACATACCAAAGTCGTTAAGAATTGTACTAGCTGCTCCTCGCTTGGCTCTCAGATTTACGGGGTGGAGCTAGGACTGGTCGACCCAGTGTCAGGATAATGTGACTGGGTGTGGTATCATGTAATGTGCCTGGGACATGATACTTCAGTGAGGCAGCACTATGAAAGTGAGCATTGAGCTCCCTGTCGCAACCAGACACCGTCGTGATATGACTGAAAAATTGTTGAAAGCGACGTTAAACCCGAATTCACACACACACACACACAGACTCATCTAAGCCTGGTCATCCATCTGGTCTACACAGCCTTCAGTCTACCATTGATGGCCCCCGCTCATCGGGGCTTGAAGAAATATATGGGCTGCATGATGCTTCCATGCAGAGTTGAAACCGACCCGCAAACGAGTACTGGTAAACTGCTTAGAGGATCTAAGCCTGACCAGGCAAAGCAGTGCGAGTCCATGCTTATAAACTCTAGTTTCACTGGGCGGCAGGGCTTGAGAAGTCAATTCATCTCAATGTCGGGTAAAAGTCCTACAAAATTGGAAGCAACGTCTCCAAAATGACATTTACAGTGTTGACGGGGACGTTAAACCTAAAATCAGACAAAATCAGTGTACACTTGAAGTAAGCTAGGATCCTCAGCTACATATTTAGTGCACATTCAAGACTGTGATAAGACTGGCCAGATGCCTGAGGAGATGTCATGCTTTAGTGGGTGCACATACCACATTGTTGGTTTTGCTACATGAATGTTAATATTACTAGACCTTTTATGTCAAATCACAATACAGACATGATGTGCATCTTTTCCTTCAATACAGTGTTCTGCTGAAGCTTGATTCTAATCACAGTCTTCAGTGGCATCTGCATAATCCAACTGAATGGAATTCAGACAGCTAGTTCACTTGCATACTCCACACATTTGGGGGAATGCAAGGCCATGCTTAAGACAAGTGCACAGAAGAGTTTTGCAATCGGCCTCATTTTAGATTTTTATTTGCCTTCACTGCAGCTGGTGTTGTGCCGTGTGGCGGCCGTAAAACGTCTCCCCGTACATCAACCATAGTGCAGTTTATATTTTACTTTTGGTCCTTTGAGATCAGCGTAAATATTCTGAGAAATCAGAAATAATTGGTTTAGACTCATATTCTAGACAGGTTTTTAATTATTTCGACCACATTTTGATTTATATCAGTCTTTGAATCGACTGCCTATTCGAAATTCGCTTAATTGCAGTATGTTTCCTCTGGCTTTCTTTGCCGGATCATTACAGGGTCACTGATGAGGCTTTATTAGCCGAAACTACGTAGTTTGACCCATCTTCTTTCTTATGAATGTTTTCATTGCTCTTAAAGGAACTCATTTTAGATTTTTATTTACATTTACACCTAACGACTTTGAGCAGACTCTCAGGTGTTGGTGGTTTATCTGTAGGTACCGCCAGCAATTTGTCACCTTTCACTGCCCAACCCCAGTTTTCTGCAGGTGCATATGTCTCCATAGTCCTATTTCATTGTTGCACTATTGGCAGCTATCAGACCTTCATGATTAGATATAGGTTACTGAGATTTTGGTGGATGCTTCTGACAAAGCTTTTATTTATAGCTAAATACGCCAGTTACGTGTGTCTGCAGCTGTTTGAATCTTCGTTATGTAATGTACACATTTCTCTAGTTAGTTCCTTCTACTATAAGAAGCTGGAGATGTTGATCCAGGTCCAGACAATGAGCACTCGTTATCTGTCCTTCATATAAATATTAGGAGTACGAAACAAAATTGCCTAGTATCTGAGACGCATCTCGACGTCAACGTATCCTCTGAACTACTTACTATTTCAAATTATTTTAGTGACCCGTACAGGAAAGACAGGAATATTTATGGAGGTGGATTGCTCTGGTATATAAGTTCTAGTCTCAGGCACCGACGTAGACCTAAGTGAAGAGTCAATTTGGACAGAAGTCGATGGTAATCAAGATAGCTTATTGATAGGTTTATTTTAAAGTCCAACCACAGCAGATAGTAATTTCTTTAATAATTTTAATGCAAATATCGGAAAAGCCTCAGAAATCAGAATTTCATAAACATCTTGGATTGACTTTAAGTAAAAACGGACAGTGGGATGAGCGCATACAAAACATATCAACAAGTGCTGCAAAGATTGTAGGTATAATGAGAAAATTAAAATTTACGCTCACTTGAGTTGCACTAAACCAGATATATCTTTCATATGTACTACCTATTCTTGAGTATTCTTCAGTTGTCTGGGATGGATGGATGTTCTCTCCAAGACTCAAATGCTCTCGAAAAGCTCAAAATGAGACTGCTAGAAAAGTAACTGGTCTCACGAGATCGGTTTCTTTGGATAATTTGTACAGGGAATGTTGCTGGCCATCATTAGCAGATAGACAGAAACAACACCAAAAAAAAAAAAAAAAAGAATTTCATGTACAGATCGACGAATGCATTAGTTAGTTCCAAGCTACATAACTGATTTAATCCCTCCCGTTATAAGGGAAACCACCAATTGTCGTCTGAGAAATCAAAATAATATTTCTCAACCGTTTTGTCATACCGAACTATTGAGGATATCTTGTATTCCGTCAGGAATAACGTTGTGGAATTCTCTGGGCAAAAACTTACGCAACAGCCCCTCCTTACTTTCATTTTAAATATCATAGAAAAAGACACCATCTAGATGTTCAAAGAGTACCGCCTCACTATATTAATGGTGACAGATATTTGTCAGTTATGCATTCTAGATTTAGAAACAATTGTAGTTTTAGAAACAATTGTAGTAACTTATAAAATGATTTGTATATTAACCATTTAAAAATGAATCCACTTTGTACTTATAATCAAGGAAGAGAAAACGCAGAGCACTATTTCCTTCGATGCTCTAAATATGAAAACAAACAGTTGAGATTTCTCCATGAAACGCGCGAGTTTCACCCTTTGAGTATCAGCCTGATTTTATTTGTAGATGATCGCACATCCCTCCAAAGTTTTACTGCATTTTTAGAGCTGTCAGGAGTTACATCAAAAGCACAAAACAATGTTCTGATTAATATTTTAGTAGATCCCAATTACTCCATGCTCACCCGAGAAGGCGCACTCTATTTATTTATTTATTTATTTACTTATTTATTTGTTCGTTCATATCATTTTCACGTGACTATAATTTATTGATGTCATTTTGTAGGGGAAGGGTCGCAACTAATGTTGAGAGAACTTGTGACCCAACCCCATTGTACACATATATATGTATTGGTTGCAATAAAATATGTTTATACTGAAATAGTGAAATCGGTTTGAAGGACCTATTATAATCTCTTCACAGTGAAAATGCTGACACTAAAACTGCCCAAGAAACGAAGCAAAATCAAAATTGCGTTAGTGGGTGGGGTAAACCAACACGAATATTTAAAAGCATTGGCTTGTAACACATTCCTTTTCATACTAAACATAGACTTAATAGATGGAACATGACATGAAAGTTTTATTATCAACATATTTGCAATAGAATCCATTTTATAACTAAATTGTAAGCTATACAAGCTTATAACTCCAGTTACGGTATAATAGTTTCACAGTGATAAAATCACATAAAATATAAAGGAAGGAAAAAATCAAATTTCATATTCTCCGATTCCGTCCTACTTTTTATATGTTCTTAACATATATCAGAGGTGGTCAAAATTAAAAAAGACATTTGTGTTACAATTTTGTCTAGGTCCCCACACAGTTTGACCGGACTAATATAACCAGTATTTGAATCTGACATATGTATCATTAAGACAAGTTTTTAACAAAATGTGGCCTTGGTTTTGCTCCGACATGACCTACATTCTAACTTGAGGGAGATATAATCAGGTCAAACATTTTTGCAAAGGGCTACGAAGACTGAAAGAAATATTATCGTGTCTAGGATGCACACAAGATTCAAACAAAATCTTACCTGTTTTTTTTTTGTTGTTGTTTTTTTATCTGAAATGACCCATATTTAAACTTGTTTGAGATATCATCATGTCAAGTTTTCAGAAGATTGAAGCACACAAGGTTTTAACTAAATCGGACCTGGTGACCCAATTTTTGATCTGACATGACCCATATTGAACGACCAGCAGAAAAAGCAACCGACTGAAGTCGGTTGATTTCTAAGAGTGCCCTAAAATCACCATGTCATTCGGTCATTCTGTCAGTCTGTCAGTCTGTCCGTCCGTAACCCGTTTGTGAAAATTGGTGATAGTGACTTAACCGCTTGGAATATTTAAACAATTTTTGGCATACTGATAGATATCAATGAGATCTAACCAATGAACTTGAGAAATATTACATTCCATTTAGTATAGCCTCGCCGAGGCGAAAAATGTGAAAATTTTCGAACTGCTTCTCCTCGGAAACCGTTGGGCCGATTGAATTCAAATTTCATATGGAGCCTCTATGGGATGGGGGAAACCAAAATTTGCTCATGGGGTCCAGGTCACATGACCAAAATGGCCGCAAAGCCATATATGGTCTGTCTGTCTGTCCGTCCGTAACCCGTTTGTGAAAATTGGTGATAGTGACTTAACCGCTATGAATATTTAAACAATTTTTGGCAAACTGATAGATATCAATGAGATCTAGCCAATGAACTTGCGAAATATTACATTCCATTTAGTATAGCCTCGCCGAGGCGAAAAATGTGAACATTTTCGAACTGCTTCTCCTCGGAAACCGTTGGGCCGATTGAAGTCAAATTTCATATGGAGCCTCTATGGCATAGGGAAACCAAAATTTGCTCATTGGGTCCAGGTCACATGACCAAAATGGCCGCCAAGCCATATATGGTAAAAACCCTTCAAAAATAGTCTTCTCCAGAACCACTGGGCAGATTTCAACGAAACTTTATAAATAGCATCTGGGACGTAGGTCCATCATAAATTGCTAAAATGGTGACCCTGGGTTGACCTTGACCTTCTTTGGGTCCGTCCGTAACCCGTTTGTGAAAATTGGTGATAGTGACTTAACCGCTTGGAATATTTAAACAATTTTTGGCATACTGATAGATATCATTGAGATCTAACCAATGAACTTGCGAAATATATCATTCCATTTAGTATAGCCTCGCCGAGGCGAAAAATGTGAAAATTTTCGAACTGCTTCTCCTCGGAAACCGTTGGGCCGATTGAAGTCAAATTTCATATGGAGCCTCTATGGGATGGGGGAAACCAAAATTTTCTCATTGGGTCCAGGTCATATGACCAAAATGGCCACAAAGCCATATATGGTCTGTCTGTCTGTCCGTCCGTTACCCGTTTGTGAAAATTGGTGATAGTGACTTAACCGCTATGAATATTTAAACAATTTTTGGCATACTGATAGATATCAATGAGATCTAGCCAATGAACTTACGAAATATTACATTCCATTTAGTATAGCCTCGCCGAGGCGAAAAATGTGAACATTTTCGAACTGCTTCTCCTCGGAAACCGTTGGGCCGATTGAAGTCAAATTTCATATGGAGCCTCTATGGCATAGGGAAACCAAAATTTGCTCATTGGGTCCAGGTCACATGACCAAAATGGCCGCCAAGCCATATATGGTAAAAACCCTTCAAAAATAGTCTTCTCCAGAACCACTTGGCAGATTTCCACGAAACTTTATAAATAGCATCTGGGACGTAGGTCCATCATAAATTGCTAAAATGGTGACCCTGGGTTGACCTTGACCTTCTTTGGGTCCGTCCGTAACCCGTTTGTGAAAATTGGTGATAGTTACTTAACCGCTTAAAATATTTAAACAATTTTTTGCATACTGATAGATATCAATGAGATCTAACCAATGAACTTGCGAAATATTACATTCATTTAGTATAGCCTCATCGAGGCGAACAATGTGAAAATTTTCGAACTGCTTCTCCTCGGAAACCGTTGGGCCGATTGAAATCAAATTTCATATGAAGCCTCTATGGGAAGGGGGAAACCAAAATTTGCTCATGGGGTCAAGGTCACATGACCAAAATGGCCGCCAAGCCATATATGGTCTGTCTGTCTGTCCTTCCGTAACCCGTTTGTGAAAATTGGTGATAGTGATTTAACCGCTTGGAATATTTAAACAATTTTTGGCATAATGATAGATATCAATGAGATCTAACCAATGAACTTGCGAAATATTACATTCCATTTAGTATAGCCTCGCCGAGGCGAAAATGAGACAATTTTCGAACTGCTTCTCCTCGGAAACAATTGGGCCGATTGAAATCAAATTTCATATGAAACCTCTATGGGATGGGGGAAACCAAAATTTGCTCATGGGGTCCAGGTCACATGACCAAAATGGCCGCCAAGCCATATATAATCTGTCTGTCTCTCCGTCCGTAACCCGTTTGTGAAAATTGGTGATAGTGACTTAACCGGTTGAAATATTTAAACAATTTTTGGCATACTGATAGATATCACTGAGATCTAACCAATGAACTTGCGAAATATTACATTCCATTTAGTATAGCCTCGCCGAGGCGAAAAATGTGAACATTTTCGAACTGCTTCTCCTCGGAAACCGTTGGGCCGATTGAAGTCAAATTTCATATGGAGCCTCTATGGGATGGGGGAAACCAAAATTTGCTCTTGGGGTCCAGGTCACTTGACCAAAATGGCCGCCAAGCCATATATTGTAAAAACCCTTCAAAAATAGTCTTCTCCAGAACCACTGGGCAGATTTCCATGAAACTTGATAAATAGCATCTGGGACGTAGGCCCATCATAAATTGCTGAAATGGTGACCCTGGGTTGATCTTGACCTTCTTTGTGCCTAGGTCAAATTTTGACACATATGCTTTTGTATTGGAAAAGTGAGAATGCATTTTATCCTGCAAACGATTCAGAATACAGTACCAAAGTATAAGATATATTTTTGCTCCTTACGATAAGGCGCATTTATTGGGGGAACCGTTTTAGGTCCAGGTCACATGACCAAAATGGCCGCCATACCCATATATGGTACTCATAAAGCTAAAAGCATCCGGCGGGTCGTGCACTTCAGCTGAAGCACTGGTTCGAACTTGATTTTGATATCATTACGTCAAACATTCTGAGGTTTCGTGAGGATTGAAGCAAATCTGTGGTCTCTAGGGTGCACACAATGTATTGTCGAACTTTGACCTAATGACCTAGATTTTTACCCTACATGACTCATGTTCGAACTTGACCGAGACATCATCAAGTCAAACATTCAGGTGAAGATGCATGACGATTGAAGCAAACCTTTGGTCTCTTGGGTGTACACAATGTTTTATTTTTACGAAATTTGACCTACTGACCTAGACCTAGTTTTTAATCCGACATGGCCCATATTCAAACTTAAACCTGATATCAACAAGTAAAACATTCAGGTGAAGTGTCATGAAGATTAAAGCAAAACGGTTGCCTCTAAAGTGCACACTATGTTTTAACAAAATTTGACCTAGTGACCTAGTTTTTATCTGACATGACCCACATTTTAACTCGACTGAGATATCATCAAGTCAAACATTCAGGTGAAGTTTCATGAAGGTGGAAGCAAAGCTGTGGCCTCTAGGGTACACACAGTGTTTTAACGAAATCTGACCTAGTGACCTAGTTTTTTATCCGACATGATCCATATTCAAATATGATCAAGATATCATGAAGTCAAACATTCCAGTGAAGATTCATGAAGATTGAAGCAAAACTGTGGTCTCTAGGGGGCACACAAGGTTTTAACGAAATTTGACATAGTGACCTAGTTTTTAATTCGACTTGACCCATATTCGAACTTGACGGAGATGTCCCCAAGTCAAACATTCAGGCGCAGTTTCATGAAGATCAAAGCAAAACTGCGGTCTCTAGGGGACACACAATGTTTTAACGAAATGTGACCTAGTGACCTAGTTTTTGATCCGATATGACCCATATTCGAACTTGACTGAGATACCATCAAGTTAAACATTCAGGTGAAGTTTCATGAAGATTAAAGCAAAACTGCGTCTCTAATGTGCGCACAAGGTTTTAACGAAATTTGACATATTGGCCCAGTTTTTTATACACGTGACCTATATTCGAATTTGACCGAGATATCATCAAGACAAACATTCTGGTAAAGTTTCATAAGATTACATTAAAATTGTGGCATCTAGAGGTTACACAAGGTAAATGTTGAAGACGTACGACGGACATAGGGTGATCACAATAGTTCACCTTGAGGTGAACTAAAAATAAAATTTTACCTATTTTCAGTGTTAATAATAGTTCGTCTGCCATTACTATCAATCAAATGCACGGTGCCCTCTAAGATGACTGTCGAGACGAATTGTAGCACTGAACTGCGGTTTACAGATAAGGAAAGAGATGTCTGAGGAATAAGGCAAGTGATGTCTGAGGAAAAACGCTTCTTCTGACCATCCTTGGAGAGTTTTTCCCACTTAACCTTTAACCTGCTGAATATTCAATTAAGCCACACCCATTTCTGTCTATCAACCAATCAAATTACTTGATGTAATTCTTCAGAAGCCACCTGATCTGGATTTATGCTGTTTGAAAATATAGGGGTTGTCGTGAACAGCAAGATAAGGGTTAAACATGTAATTACTTCTCCATAATTGATTTTCTTTGGCAAAAAGCTGATCAGGAATGTCCGTCTTAGTTGTGCTAATTTCAGAAGAACATGTGCACTCTGCATGTCGGTCCTTTTCAGAACTTCTGTGTCTGGAATACTGTATTGCCATTTTATTTGTAAACTTTTTAAGACAGCTTGTATCTTTTGCCGTTAGTAAATTATACATTACACAGCACTATGGATTTTCAGCATTGTGTCAAGTTTGTTTCCGATTCGATCCCACACTTCCACGAGGCGGCCAAAATCAACACTAACTTTGCAACTTCAGGCATTGACTTCATCATCAATGTGTATAACTCTTGACAATGTGCTTCCAAGGTATACATGAACTTGCATCACGTAAACAAGTCCGTGAAATGAACACCCGCTAACACCCCACATTGTATAGAGAAATCTGGGGTTTACGGGGGTAAACATTGTTTCTCTTATTTTTATTCCAAGACATAGGTTGTGGGTACTCGTTAGAACCGCCTCAATGAGGCGGTTCTAACGAGCACCCACAACCTATATTTACAGTATAAATAAGAAATTTGTCACTGCCTTTCATCAGAAAAGTAGCCATTTTGGAGATGTGAAAAAATGCACTATGTCGAACGGGTGTGTCATCGTAATGTCTACCTTTTGTGGTGTTTGGCCTTTCACTGTGGTGGTAGGTTCCTTGTTAGGCTTACCGGGTGCTGGCTGATATACCACCTCAGCCAGTTTGATGCTGACAGTGAGACCATAGTTGTCACATGAATCTTTTTTTTTTGGCCGCGTTTTTTGGCAAGTTCTTTGATTTTGATTTCTGATCAGCCCATAGCGAAAACGTTGCAGAGGAACTTTGATTATTTGTGTTCACGGAGATGTTGCACTGATGAGTTAGGAGGCCTTCATGCGGAGTGAACAAATTATTTGTCTAAATCGCGACGGAAGTAAGGGCGAGGATTGTGGCCACGTAAAGTCGATTTAAGCCCCCAAGTGGAATTCGATTCCGCTGACCGTTCCAAGGCGGTTCTTCTGTCGCGGTTTATTTTTGTTATGGTTTGTCTATGGGTGTCTGTGATGCTTATATTATTTTATTTTGGACAGCCTATTGGCCATTTTGTGGGAAAGTAACTGTCCTTTTGGCTTTCCGCTATTGATGTTTCCATTAGGGTCTGTTGTTTCATGTTTGTGCATCTTTCTCTTTAGTGTCTCTGGTTGGAGCTGTGGGTTGATTGTATCGATTCTAGACCATTGCCTTCACTTCTATTCTCAAAAAGGTTTCATGTCCCTAAGTTACATAAGCAGAGGTGTAATCAGATGGATATTTCTGAAATTTCAAGCTTGTGTGAAATTTTCTGTCTCTTGACGGTGTGGTTTGAAGATTTGTCTCTGTTCAGTGCTTAACTAAAGGATAATTATGTGGGTCATTCCAGTGTCCTGCATGTTTACAATGTAGAAATTCGAGAGAGAAACAAAGTCGCAATAACTGGGCTAGTATTTTAACTATTTTAGCAGTATTGAGGAACGATGTATGAACTGAATTGTCTTTACTAAGTGTTTGCTGACTAAAATCACGTTTTCATGCACTTTAATGCTTTGCACAACGTACCTTCAGTTGGACGCTATTGGTGTTTTCATTAGGGTCTAGTTATTTCATGTTTGTGTTTCTTTCCCTTTGATGTCTCTGATGGGAGCTGTGGGTTTATTGTAGCGATTCCTGATCATTGCCTTCAGTTCTATTTCGTTGGCTGCACGGGATCAATCTATATAATTGAGCCCCGCCAAGCGAATATGTGTCTTCGAGCATTCCGTCATGACAAATTTTAACTGCGCATGCCCAGCCATTCAGAGGGGCCAGGGATATGGCTTTCTGTCTGAAGGTTCCTCTTGATTCACTGCTTGTATGAGCGAGCAGCGAAGGTTCTGGTGAGACTGCGCGGATGCGCAGGCTCGCCTGAACCTTCGCTGCTCGCATAGGCGATAAGTACCAAAATCGCTTGACGGGTCCATATAGATCTCGTTTCAAGAAGGCTATTTTTTTATTTTTTATTTTTTTAATCTTTTTTGCCGCGTTTTTCGGCGATAACTTATTTTTTATTTTTGATCAATACATCCAGCAAGAAAGCTGCGGGGGAGAAGCTCCACCAACTTCTCATTAATGACTCAGCCTTCTGAATGGTTTACTTTTGCCCTAATCAGATGGACGTTTAACAATTTCTGAACTTCTCTCGGCCATATCCTTTTATGTCAACCTGCGGGGGTCCGTAGGTTGTGCCGGGGCCATGCCACGCCCCCTCCACTTCATAAAATGTCTTATATCTCAGAAAACTTACAGATCCCCACCCATAAACCATATATATTCTTGTTCCTTATGATAAGACGCACTCAGTGACCCCAACCTGGGGGTCCCCCAGATGTACCGGGAACATGCCCCGCCCCCTCCAATTTATAAACGCCATTTATCTTATAAACCATTCATATCCCCACCCTAAACCATATATATTCTTGTTTCTTATGATAAGACACACTCAGTGACACCAAACTGGGTGTCCCCCGGGATGTGTCGAGGCCATGCCCCACCCATCCACTTCATAAAAAAAAACAATATCCCTGAAAACTTACAGATCCCCACCCATAAACCATATATATTCTCGTTCCTTATGATAAGTCGCATTCAGTGACACCAACCTGGGTGTCCCCCGGGATGTATTGGGGCCATGCCCAACCCCCTCCACTTCATAAAAGGCCAAATCTTCAAGAAACCTTACAGATCCCCACCCCTAAAACATGTATATTCTTGTTCCTTATGAAAAGACATATTCAGTGACACCAACCTAGGGTCACCCAGGGCACGCCCGGGCCATGCTCCTGCCTTCAACTTCACAAAAGACCATATATCTGAGAAACTGTTCAGAGCCCCACCCCTAAACCATATATATATTCCTGTTCCTTATGATAAGATGCAATCAGTAACACCAGAATGGGGTACCCCCGGGGGAGCCACGGGCCATGCCCCACCCCTTTACTTCATTAAAAGCTATATATCTCAGAAACCGTTCAGATCCCCACCCCTCAACCATACATATTATTGTTCCTTATGGTAAGACTCCACTTTATAATAGGCCATATATCTCAGAAACCATTCAAATATCCACCCCATTATCACATATATTCTTGTTTATTGTTATTAGACACATTCAGGCACCCCCATCTTATGGGGCCCGCAGGGGCCATTTCTCTCCCATCCACTTCATAAAAGGGCCTCATATCTCAGAAACCGTTCAGATCTCCACCCTTTAACCATATATATTATTGGTCCTTATGATAAGACACATTCAGCGACAACAATCTTGGGCTTTTCTGGGATCCGCCATGCCCGAATCTCTCCACTGCTTAAAAGGCCTTATATATCAGGAACCATATATATACCACCGATAAACCATACATGTCTCTGTTCATTTTGATAAGACGCATTTAGTGACACCATCCAGGGCTCCATTAGAAGCCTACGTGGTGCAGTGGATACGCTACTCGCCTTGTAAACCAGGGATCGCAGGATCGATCCCGGGCTTCTCCAGACTGTCGGATGAGTCTTTAAACCGAGGTCCCGTCTCCGTATGACCTTAGATGTTGGTGGGACGTAAAACTAAAACTCACTCACTCCAGGGCTCTATTGGATCCATGCCCCACCCTCTGTACTTTATAAAACACCTAAAGTTTCAGATACAGTCCACATGAGTGCGCATTTGGGTGGGAAACTTTATAATTGGTATATTAAAATCATATCATGTTAAAATACATGGCTGACATAGGGCTGGGCCTGCCTGAGCTCTGGTTTATGAAATTTGGGTCTTTGGTTGATATGGAAGTTAAGAGTTTCCATTGACTTATAATGGGGAAAATTGAAAAAATGACATTTATGCATTTCAAAATATTTTGTCAAACTTTCATGGAATTGTTCCTTTAATAATGTTCTTTTAGGCCTCTTGGTTGCCACAGATGGGAAATTGTCAATTGTCATCTGTTAGTTTATACTAATTTATTTTAGTTCGATTGCGATGAAAGCTGCAAGCTTATTGAATCGCTCTCGAACACTCATCCCGGGTGTTTTCACAGCGCGAGAGAGAGGCAGTGGCTTTTACACCACTGCTACACATTTGCACCTGGGTGGAGTGGAGCAGTGTCATTACGTGTCTTGCCCAAGGACACCTCGATACCGGTGGCCGGTTCGAACGCACAACCTCTCGATCATAAGTCGAACGCTATAACCACTGCGCTATCGAGGCTGCTGCAATAACACATTCAAGCGACATCAGACCTCTGAAGTCACTAGGCTGATTGGGTCCAAATTTTATCTGTAGCATCCTTGGGCGCAGGGCTACCATGGTTAATTATTATACATTGCTGCCAGTGGGCAGCCCTCACCCACCCATGAGCCCTGGTGAGCATAGTGGCCCATGGGCCTCTTGTTTTTGTATTCACACATATTTTGATTTCTCTATACATTCATCTTATCTTTATATAAGCAACTGTAAAATACATTGTGACTGTCTTTGAAGACTTAGATCAGTAGTCAATTTAGTATTGAAGCTTTCCTATTTTCCTGTTTTGTGTTTTAGGTCACCTTCTGAATTTTCTTTCAGATTTTATGGAGTGTTTATTTTTTTCATCCTTGTTTGGTACACGTGTGAGATGAAATATTTCCGTCTTGTCTAGCAATAACCTATTGTAAAATAGCCTATATCACACTATTTCTATGAATGCATTTCCTTATTGTGTTCAAAAATATTGCTTAAGATTTTCTTAGTTCAGTGGTTAATTTACCACTGTTCTGGATACGATCTGCAAATTGTATCAGCCTATAGCTCTTGTAGAACATATTTTCTGCTTTTGACTTCAATCATTTACTATTCGCTTTTAGTAAACAAGCTAAAGGCTTTCTTTTCTGTAAATCTGTAAAATATTTTAGAAAGTAAACTGTATGTTTGCTGTATGAAGGGAGTTATGTTTGTAAGGTTGATGTTTCACTCATTTGTAGAAATTCCACAACTTTTAAGTGTGTCATTTCTTTAAAGAGAACTAATCACATTTTGGAATTGGCTGTCAATTTAATAATGTAACTATACAGTCAATCATCTAGTTGAAACTGTTTAGAAAAACAGCTCAGTTATTGTCTTCAGAAAATCAACTGTTGCCATTTGTACTTCTGAGTGAAAAGGCAACTAGTGCTATCATAGTTCCACCTCTTGCTTAGAATGACAGCACATTTAGCTCTTCAATTTAGTTACTGACTTTTGTTGGAGATAAACAGGTTGCTGTATCAACAACAAAACAATTGTGAATATATTTCATTGTTGAATTGCTATATATATTGTGATTTGCTGTTCTTACTGTTCTCACTGTTGCTATCCTATCTATTGCTTTGAGCCACAAAGCATTTCATGTTGATAGCGTATCTGTGAATAGTTTTTATTGTTGTATTTTTGTTCATTCCTATACCTTGTGTAATTATCTTTTTGAAATAGTGTCATTATTTTATGCTTTAGACAGACAGCCTTTCATTTTCGGAACTGTATTTTCTCTTTAACATTAACTAGTATTTGAGTGTATTTCTGAATTGCTCCTCATTATTTTGTGTCTTCTTTCTTCATCTGTTGTTATTTTGACCTTATTACTTGAACATTTGTAGTTTGAATTATATTGTAAGAATTAATTTCATTGTTTTATTTTTATCAATACATATTTCATCACTTAGCATCTTTTGAGAAACTTTTTGTTCTCATTGTTGCTATCCCATTGGCTGCTTAGAGTGGAGCTATATAGCTATTTATGAACCCAAGATATGCCAAAATACATTAAGAGCATTAGTCAGAACGTAATCATTTTTTTTTATTTTTTGGCATATTTTGAATATTTTCCCAAATATGGTTTGTCTGATTTAAAGTCCAAAACCAAGTTGTTACTGGTTTTAAATTTCTAGCTCACCAGAGCCGAAGCCTCCGGGAGAGCTTATATGATGGGCAGTTGTCCGTCGTCGCCTGCGTCTGCGTCGTCTGCATCCGTCAACACTTTCAATCGAAATCGCCTCTGTAGCCAATGGGCCGATTGGGCCCCAATTTCATCTGTAGCATCCTTGGGCTTGGGTATGGAAAGTTTGTGTTTCTTTATGAAATTCGGCTCATTAGTTTGCTTGCTATGGTAACTTAGAGTTTCCAAAGACTACAATGGGGAAATTGAAAAACTGCATTTACTGCCAAGCCTCTGCAAATATTTTGACAAAACTTCCATAGAAATGTTTCTTACGCAATCTACCATCTGCCATATGATTTTGAGCCTACTACTCATTTGCAATGGTTGCCATGGAAACCAAAATGAAAAAAAATATGAAAAAATACTTAAAAAATCATCTCCTCAGAAACCGTATTCTCTATGAGGCTGAGCGTTTATGGAAATATTCACCATAATTGCCTTTACAGGTTTTGTGTTTTTTTTTTTTATGAAATTCGGCACTTTAGTTTGGTTGCTATGACAAATTAGATTTTCCATAGACTTAAAATGGAGAAAATTGAAAAATGGCATTAACTGCCAAGTCTTTGCAATTATTTTTACACATCTTTCATAGCAATGTTCCTTAAGTAATCTACAATCTGCCATATGATTTAAGGCCTTCTGCTCATTTTTACTGGTTGCCCCGGAAACCAAAATGAAAAAAAAAATAATAGAAAAAAATACTTAAAAGTCATCCTCTCAGAACCGTACGCTCTATGGGGCTGATAGTTTATGGAAATATTCACCATATTTGCTGTTACAGGTTTTGTGTTTTTTTATTCGGCTCTTTAGTTTGGTTGCTATAATGGCGACTTAGATTTTCTATAGACTTATAATGGGGAAAATTGAAAAATTGTATTTACTGCCACGCCTTTGCAGATTTTTTGACACAAATTTCTTAGAAATGTTCCTGAAGTAATCTACCATCTGTCATTTGATTTTAGGCCTATTGCTCGTTTTTAACCGGTTGCCATGGCAACCAAAATGAAAAAATATATAAAAAATTACTTACAAAATCATCTCATCAGAAACGGTATGTTCTATGAGGCTGAGTCTTTATGGAAATATTCATCATGTTTGCTTTTTCAGGTTTTGTGTTTTTATGACTTTCAGCTCCTTAGTTCGGTTGCTATAGCAACTTAGAGTTTCCATTGACTTATAATGGGGAAAATTAAAAAATGGAATTTACTGTTATGCTTCTCCAGATATTTTGACAAAACTTTCTTAGAAAATTTTTTTTAGCAATCATCTATCTGCCATATGCTCTCTGGAACTGAGAGTTTATGGGAATATTCATTATATTTACCTGAATAGGTTTATGTTGTTGTTGTTGTTGTTGTTGTTGTAGTTTTTCTATGAAATTTGACTCTTTTGTTTGGTTGGTGTGGCAGAGTTAGAGTTTCTATAGATCTGTAATGGGGAAAATTGAAAATTTGCGTTTACTTCCAATTAAAAATCAAAAATGAGTTCCTGTAAGAGCGATGAAAACATTCATAAGAAAGAAGATGGGTCATACTACGTAGTTTCGGCTAATAAAGCCTCATCAGTGACCCTGTAATGATCCGGCAAAGAAAGCCAGAGGAAACATACTGTAATTTTGTGAAATTCGAAAATGCAGTCGATTCAAAGACTGATCTAAATCAAAATGGGGTCCAGATAAGTAAAAACCTGTCTAGAATATGAGTCTAAACCAATAATTTATTTCTGATTTCTCAAAATATTCACGCTGATCTCAAAGGACTAAAAGTAAAATATAAACTGCACTATGGTTGATGTACGGGGAGACGTTTTACAGCCGCCACACGGCACAACACCAGCTGCAGTGAAGGCAAATAAAAATCAAAAATGAGTTCCTTTAAGAGCGATGAAAATATTCATAAGAACGAAGATGGGTCATACTACGTAGTTTCGGCTAATAAAGCCTCATCAGTGACCCTGTAATGATCCGGCAAAGAAAGCCAGAGGAAGCATTAGTAGATATTTTTCAAAATGTTAATAAAAATATTTTTTCAGCAAATTTGTTTCTGCCATATGATTTTAGGCCTACTAATCCTTTTTATTGGTTTCCATTCAAAAAAACAAAATGAAAAAACATAAAATAGAAAAAAAATTTTTTTTTGAAACAATCACCTCCTCATAAACCATATGCTCTGTGAGGCTGAGGCTTTATGGAAATATTCACAATATTTGCCTTTACAGTTTTTTTTGTTGTTTTTTTTTTTTTTTTTTTTTTGTTTGTTTTTTGTTTTTTTTTTAATGAAATTTGGCTCTTTAGTTTGGTTTCTATGGGAAGTTAAGAGTTTCATAGACTTACAATGGGGAAAATTGAAAAATGACTTTTACACCTTTCAAAATATTTTAAAAACGTTCATAGAAATCTTCCTTAAACAATGTTCTATCTGCCTTATGGTCTTAAGGCGAATTGGTTGCCCCAGATGGTTGTCAATTGTCGTTTGTTGTCTTGCAACAACACAAGAGACATCACACCTCTGAAGCCACTAGGCTGATTGGGTCCTAATTTTATCTGTAGCGTCTTTGGGCCCAGGGCTTCCATGGTTAATTAAAATACATGGCTACCAGTGGGCAGTGCTCCCTGAGCTCTGGTGAGCATAGTGGTCCATGGGCCTCTTGTTATTAACTACTACTCCAGCCATTTGACTCTCGAATGTGCACATGTTCACCTCAGCTCGGATTTGAACTCACAACCCATTGAAACAGTGTCCTAAGCTCTAACCATTACACTACTGAGGTTGCAACTAAACTGATCATTGTTTTACTTCTATTTTTAACATAATATAGTGAGGGAGGTAATACAGAAGAAATAGTTAACGTCTCTAGAGTGTTAACAAGGTTTTTCTATGATTTGACCTCCTGACCTACTTTTTGATCCGACATGACCCATTTTAGAACTTGACCAAGAGATTGTCAAGATGATCATTCTGAGCAAGGTTGATGATGATCGGACCAAAACTATGGCCTCTAGTATGTTCACAATGTTTTTTTTATGATTTTACCTGCTTACCTACTTTTTGATCCGACATGACCCAAATTCGAACCTGACCGAGATATTGTCAAGATGATCATTCTGAGCAAGATTGATGATGATCTGACCAAAACTATGGCCTTTAGTGTTTTCACAATGTTTTTTCTATGATTTGACCTACTGACCTACTTTTTGACCCGACATGACGCATATTCGAACTTGAGCAAAATATTGTCATGATGATCATTCTGACCATGTTTGATGATGACTGACTCAAAACTGTGACCTCGAGAGTGTTCACAAGGAAAAGCCTACTCACGGACCACAAACGACGATGCCGGACCTCTCACAGTCACAAATAATATCACGGATTAAAAATATCACGGATTTTCATAGGAAAAGTAGCCATTTTTGATATGTGAAAAATGCACCATGTTGCACGTGTGTGTTATCGTGATGTATCTGGCCCCCGAGAATTCAGCTCCAGACAGCCATATATACTAGCGGAAAAAAGAAACTGTGCATGAGATTCTGCAAGCCCACGCGGTCTCGTTTGCGCGTCAACATGTCAATAGTCCCTGCCAGCACAAACCACGGGCCAACGTCGGGCCGATAGCGGTACGACGTTACCACGTCGTACCGCTATCGGCCCGACGTTGGCCCGGCATTCTTTGCTGGCTGGGACGCTGCAACACGACAACGCCAGATCACATGTTGCACGCATTGTGACTGATTTTTTTACTCAGCAGAAGGTTGATATGTTGCCATGGCCTGCGGTATCACCAGACTTATCGCCGATAGAGCACATTACAATAACACACCCGTGCGACATAGTGTATTTTTTCACATCTCCAAAATGGCCATTTTTCTGATGAAAATCCGTGATATTTTTCTTATAAATACTGCAAACATAGGTTGTGGGTGCTCGTTAGAACCCCCTCATTGAGGCGGTTCTAACGAGTACCCACAACCTATGTCTTGGAGCAAAAATAAGAAAAAATATGTATACCCCCGTAAACCCCAGTTTTCTCTATATAAAGTGGGGTATAAGGGGGTATTCGTTTCTCGGACTTGTTCACGTGATGACGCATGAGATGAGATGGAAAGTCGTCTACGTCAGTTGCCAAATCAGCGTGTGACGTTGGCTGAGCTTTCTCACGCGTTAGTTTGCATCTGGAACGGCATTCCTCAGGCGTTTTTCACCAATCTTGTCGGATCTATACTGAGGCGGTGCATTACTGCTAACGGTGGACACCCCTGATATTGACTTTGTGACATGGTGCTTGAGACAGTTTTTATTTGTTGAGCCCTAGTGATGAAATGGGTCTTCTTTTCGCACTTTTGAATCCCTTGAACTTCAATGAAATGCGTATTGTTACAAATCTGAAATATATTATTACTGTCTGCTACGATGTTATTATTTTTTATAACTTTTTACCAATGCACAGTTTCTTTTTTGCGCTAGTATATTTTGATATTTAGCATGCCGTTTTCCTGACTTTGTCCTCAATGAGGCAATTCTAATGAGTGCACACAACAAACTTTGGTTTAAGATATTCTAAAAAAGATCCCCAATTATACATTTTCATCTGGCGTTTTGATTTAACCTCTGAATCTCGAACAATGCCTTTCTCGAAGACATTTTCTTGATCCTTATGGTGGTCGAATTATTTCATTACGAAAACACGCCTATACAAATACATTGTAACCTTATCGCCGAAAAGATGAAAATTTTAAGTTGAAAAATTGTGATATTTTTCTTATTTCTGCTCAAGATATAGATTTTGGTCACTCGTTAGAACCGCCTCATCGAGGCGGTTATGAGGCGGTTCTAACGAGTACCCACAATCTATGTTTTAGAGCAGAAATAAGAAAAATAAGGTTTACCCCTGTAAACTCCAGATTTACTCTATAAAAGTGGGGTTCAAGGGGGTCAAATTTATACGGACATGAACATGTCCGTCTATAGACTCAAAGGTGCACGCGTTGTCATAACAACGTAATTCGCTTCCCTCATAAATATTTTTTGATGGTCAAATCACGTAAATTCTCGGTGAGACTATGCGAGACAACTTCCTGTGTATGGTTCACGCGTTCTTCCTTCTAATAAAATGTCTGCCTTTCACACAGTCGGTCCCCAGTCTAGTACAACATTCATCTTTTACGATTCTTTTTCCTCCTTTTCTTATTTCAATCCGCTATATTTTTGACGTATCCGACCAAATAAAAATAAATAAATAAAAACTGTAAATTCGGAATCTTCAAAAAACGTCACGATGACTGTTTCTCTGTTATTGATCCATGTTGCAGAGACGCTTATTGCATTTTCATAGACAAACTTTCTGACAGTTGGCGCGAAATAAAAAAAACATCTAGTACCGGTCTTCTATTCTCTTCTGTTTACCTTCCGGCTGCGATAATATTTGAGAAACTGCTCAGTTTTCGTTTATTTCCAGTATTTCCATGGTAGTTCCGACTCGCAGTGTGTGATTCAATCAAGCATGAAGTAATGCCTATTGGAGCCTTTTCTTTTACTGCAACACCCTCACACGAGGATTACGTGCAGGTGTACATTACATACATTATATATGCATTGTTATATATTGTTGTGTATTGTTGTTTGTTACATGTGGTGAACACCCTCTTTGTAGTTGGTATGCCGAATAAAAGTATTCTATTCTATTCTACATACACTTGAAAGCCTACATTGTAACTGGACAGAGGGATTGGCAGTAAACAGAGGTAGATAATTTTGGTAGGGATCTTTTACTTGCGTAGGGGATGGTTCTCCCTGCACAAGGGGCCTCCAGTTAACCCCCCGATCCGAAGGACGGTGCACTTTGTGGCATTCATCCCTGCAATTGATGCCAGTGTAGCAGTTCGGACACCACAATGGTCTAACCGCTGCCCGGAATTGAACCGGGGGCCTCTAGCATGATAGGCAGGTGCACTAACCACTGAGCTACCATGCTCCATAGGCAAACACAGTTAATTCCCTTTTTCAATCCCTTCTGTGGATCGTTTATCTTGTCACTTTCTAATTTCATTGTTTCTTACACGTTTGTATAGGAAGCCAGCCTGCACTGACAGTTTTGATTACTCCAACTTCAGGGTACCAGGTGATGGAAACTGCTTTCTCAGTTCTTTTTAAGTGCAGCTCTTAATGGGAATTTCTCCAGAAGCATCATTACCGAAAATTCGCCCCCGCCCATCTGGGCTTGAAAAAATATATGGGCTGCATGATGCTTCCACGCAGAGCTGAATCCGACCCGCACACGAGTACTGGTAAACCGCTTAGAGGATCTAAGCCTGCCCAGGCAAAGCCTTGTGCACAAGTCAGACCGTCCATGCTAATAAACCCTATTGGTTTCATTGGACGACGTGGCTTTAGATGTCATTTCATCTCAATGTCTGGTAAAAGTCCCACAAAATTGGAAGCAACATCACCAAAATGACCTATACAGTATTAATTTAGTTCAAATAGAGGTTATACCAGTTTTCGTATTGAAATACACGATTTTTATCCCCAGTGGGCACAAATCCGATAAACAAACGAGTGCATATTTGAATGCGTATACATGTATTACATTTTATCTCTCGATTTATTTTTATGGGTTTATTGACAGTATTTTCTTTTAACAGAAAGCTTAAAAGTATAACCCCTCGCCCCCACCCATAGGGGCTTGAAGAAATATATGGGCTGCACGATGCTTCCACGCAGAGCTGAATCCGGCCCGCACACTAGTACCGGTAAACCGCATAGAGGATCTAAGCCTGTCCAGGAAGCGGTGGGAGGCGGACCGTCCATGCTAATAAACCCTATTGGTTTCATTGGGGGACAGGGCTTGAGATGTCATTTCATCTCAGTGTCGGGTAAAAGACCTACAAAACTGGAAGCAACGTCTCCAAAATGACCTTTACAGTGTTGACGGGGACGTTAAACCTCAAATCAAACAAACAAACAAACAAACGAGTATCACCCCATTTGGGGCCCCAGCCATTTACCTGTCAATCACACTGATGAATAGTGTGAATACCCTCAGAAATCAATTTCCAAATTCATGATCAGCCGCCATTTTGTCTGGTATTTGTGAACGCGGGAAGGATAATTTTTGGCGTAACTCAGAGTTAATAATATTGTTTTGGACATGTTGGAGTGGAAACTAGAATTAATGTTTTCATTTGATGATAAGGAATATATACCCGATTTACTGAATCAATACCAAGGTAAGAAAGTAGAACAATTTGGTAATAATTTGCCTGATTCTGTACAGCAAATCAGCTGATTTGTCTATTTTTAATAGATGATGGTCTTATCATGAACGAAAACTGTGGCAAATGAGTATAATGGATGGCAAATTCAATTGATAGCCTTTCGTACAACAGACTCATTATCTGGATGAAGAAGAGAGCAGTTAGAGCCTGACTTGGGACCAACGGCGATACATCAGGACACTTCCATAAAAGAAACTGGTTGCATGTCATTTGTAAACTTTGTCAGTTAGAGAAGTGTTTCTTTGACATGCTTCTTGTGTACCCTTAAGGCAGCTAATTTGATTTGGATCTGTTCATAGACATCCAGATTGAGACAGATGTTCGTACGACCCTGTAGAGCCCAGCACATGGATGGTAGATGTAGATGTATTGGTTAACAGATAGGGTTGGCTAATCGGAGCTGAAAGGATGATCGATTATCAGTCCTATCACTGTGATCGATAATCCATTAGTAATCGCTAAGGTGTTTGTCATTATTTTACCTGTCTGGCTTTCTGTCTAAGCATGACTCTTACCATATGTTGGTCTTTACCATATGTATATTTGAACAGACATGCCTAAGCAAGGAGTGTACACCCAGATGAGACGCCGCATAATGCCGTGTATCATCAGGGTCTGCACTGTTTGCCACTATCCAGCTATTTTAGGCATAACTTTGGGTAGTAAATTGTACCTATCAAGTAATTGATTACAAACAAATCAGAAATGATTATCATTTTTGTGGAATTTATCGATAGATTAATCGATTATACGATTAATCGTGTCAGCCTTATAAACAGACAAATTTACTGCCCATGGGATCTGAACTCATTCATGATGCCAGAAAGTATTTGCAATTCAGATAAAGAGAAAAGATGGGAAAATGGGGATAATATTTTAGATTATTTGAAAAAGCTGTTATGGATACCTGTGAAATGCTATGTTGTGACTGTTCCAACAAGTGCCTACAACATTCCTTTTTAGCTCACCTGTCACGTCGTGACAAGGTGAGCTTTTGTGATCACTTTTCATCCGTCGTCCATGCGTGCGTCCGTAAACAATTCTTCCAACGACATCTGCTCCTAAACCACTGATCGGATTTTGACCAAACTTCACAGGAATGATCCTCAGCTGGACCCCTTTCAAAGTTTTTCAAATGGTTCCAGTCCATTGCACATCTAGGCCACAGGAGCCAAAAATATATTTTTTCACTGAAAACTTGAAAAATCTTCTCCTCTGAAACCACAATGCCCGGGCCTTTGATATTTGGTTTGAATCTTCATATATTGAACCTCTACCAAGATTGTTCAAATTGTAGCCTTGGGGCCAAAAATGCCCCCGCCCGGGGGCCTTTGGTTTTACAGAGGCATATACAAGAAAAAAAAAATAAAAATCTTCTTCTCCGAAACTGCAAGGCCCAGGTCTTTGCTATTTGGTGTGAAGCTTCATCCAGTGGACCTCTACCAAAAATGCCCCCGCCTCGTGGCCCTTTGTTTTTTTCTTATGTTTACATGTATATAGGGAAAATATTTAAAAATCTTCTTCTCTGTAACCACAAGGCCTGGATCTTAGATATTTGGTATGAAGCTTAATCTACTGGACCTCCACCAAGATTGTTCAAATAATAGCCCTGGGGCCAAATAAGCCCCCGTTTGGTTTTACATAGATTTATAGAGAGAAAATCTTTAAGAATCCGAAGGCCCAGTTCTTTGATATTTGTTTTTTTCTTAGGCTTACATGTATATAGGGAAAATATTTAAAAATCTTCTTCTCTGTAACCACAAGGCCCAGGTCTTAGATATTTGATATGAAGCTTAATCTACTGGACCTCTACCAAGATTGTTCAAATAATAGCCCTGGGGCCAAAAAAAAACCCCGCCCCGGGGGCATTTGGTTTTACACAGGTTTATAAAGAGAAAATCTTTAAAAATCCTCTCCTCTAAAACCGCATGGCCCAGGTTTTTGATATTTGGTATGAAGCTTAATCTATTGGACCTCCACCAAGATTGTTCAAATAATAGCCCTGGGGCCAAAAATGCCCCCGTTTGGTTTTACATAGATTTATAGAGAGAAAATCTTTAAGAATCCGAAGGCCCAGTTCTTTGATATTTGTTGTTTTTTTCTTAGCCTTACATGTATATAGGGAAATTATTTAAAAATCTTCTTCTCTGTAACCACAAGGCCCAGGTCTTAGATATTTGATATGAAGCTTACTCTACTGGACCTCTACCAAGATTGTTCAAATAATAGCCCTGGGGCCAAAAATGCCCCCGCCCCGGGGGCCTTTGGTTTTACACAGATTTATAAAGAGAAAATCTTTAAAAACCTTCTCCTCTAAAACCGCATGGCCCAGGTCTTTGATATTTGGTATGAAGCTTTATCTATTGGACCTCTACCAAGATTGTTCAAATCATAGCCCTGGGGCCAAAAATGCCCCGCACCGGGGTCCTTTGGTTTTACATAGGCTTATATAGGGAAAATCTTTAAAAATCTTCTTCTCTGAAACCGCAAGGCCCAGGTCTTTGGTATTTGACATGAGGCTTCATCTATTGAACCTCTATCAAGACTGTTCAAATTATAGCCCTAGGGCCAAAAATGTTGCCGCCCCGGGGCCCTTTGGTTTTTCATTGGCATAATAAAGTTAAAATATTTAAAAAAATCTACTTCTGAAACCACAAGGCTCAGGTCTTTGATATTTGGTATGAAGCTACATCTACTGAACCTCTACCAGGATTGTTCAAATTGTAGCCCTGGGGCCGTATGACGCAGGTCTTTGATATTTGGTGTTGAAATCTACCAAGATTGTTCAAATCATAGCCATTGGGCCAAAAATGCCTCCGCCTCGGGGCCCTTCGGTTTAACATTGACTTATATAGGGAAATTTAAAAAAATCTACTCTGAAACCACAAGGCCCAGGTCTTTGATATTTGGTGTGAAGCTTCATCTAGTGGACCTCTATCAAAATTGTTCAATTTATAGCCCTAGAAAATAGAGGTCAAGTCAAATGCAGAAAGCCAAGGTCTTTGATAATTGACATGAAGCTTTGTCTTGTGGATTTCTAGCAAGATTGTTCAAATTGAAGCCCTGGGGCCAAAAATGGCCCACCCCAGGAACTCCAAGATTTATATAGACATATATATCCAAGTACGTCAATGCCACAGAGTGGGTCCTGTACTTTAACCTGAAGAAGAAGAAAACCCTTTAAAAATCTTCTTGTCTGAAACCAGACGGCTCCGGTCTAAATAATATTTGGTATGAAGCTTCACTTTTTAGACCACTACCAAGATAATTGAAATTATAGCCCGGGCCAATAATGGCTCTCCCAGGGGCCCACTTGTTACCCTATTGATCGGGTTATCATGGCCCTCTTGTTACTTTTAGAGACAGATAAGACAATTTTAATACTAGTATCCCTAATGAACTGTTTCTCTAATGTGAATTTTGCCTTAGATTAAGTCTAATCATTTAGTTCTAAAATTAGGTTAGGAATTTATTTTTAGCACTATGGTGTAGAGGGATACTCTGTGGGGCACAAGACGGGATTTTTAGGTGAGAAAATAAGTTCCGGCAGGGAAATATTTCTCAGTGGGAATTATTTCTCTGTGAGATATAATATCATTTTTCTTTTTCATAGAAACTCCTGTATTCACTTGCTAAAAATTTAATATACATTTTTATTTCACAATTTCTGTGACATGCATTACATATATACATACAATAATAATTCATAGGAACGAAAGCTTACATTGTTGATGGGGACATTAACCCATTGTACGCTATTAGACTCTTCCACTGCCATATATTGGACAAGTCCATTTGTCATATAAGGGGGTCAGGCCTATTTTTTCGTTTTTATTAGCTCACCTGTCATGTAATGAAACCATGTTGACTTGTGAAGGATTGTCTATAGACGTGTCACCAGTAAACATTTCTGACAGTCAGCAAGAATGCCCAGAAAGGCTATACAGTCAGCAAGAATGCTCTCAAGTAAAGCTATACAGAACCAAAAACGCTGTCTGTTTCAAGGGGCGTAAGATAAAGCTTACCTGTATATTGGTAAAATGGTTTGTTGTCACCATTTATTCACTTCCCCTCTAGTGTTCGGACTTCAGGTGGTTTAATACACTATCATCTTTGCTTTTAAACATTAACTGACCGGTAATGCTCATGTCCGTATCTAGATTGTGCCTAAGTTCATATTATAGGCATGTTTTCGTGATTAACCCTTATCCTGCTGAATACTAAGCTTGAATTACCCAGAATTAGCTACATTCATTTCTGACTATTAGCCAATCAGATTACATGATATAATGTTTTTGTTCAAATTACAAAATGAATGACAAACAGTGTAGATCCTGATCAAATGGTCATCTGATTTGGATCTGCACTGTTTGCAAAGGTAGGAGTTGTCGTGAACAGCGGGATATGTGTTAGGTCGTGGGTTCAATCTCTGGCTTCTCCAGACTTTCGGATGAGTCGTTGAACCGAGGTCCCGTCTCCGTATGACCTTAGCTGTTGGTGGGAGGTAAAACCATCACGGAAACACACCTTTATAATTTGGAAGAGTCTATTGACAAACGTTTGTCAATAGCACAAAGTCGGTAAAAATGCTATTGACAAACGTTTGTCAATAGCACAAAGTCGGTATATATGCTATTGACAAACGTTTGTCAATAGCACAAACTCGGTAAAAATGCTATTGACAGACGTTTGTCAACAGCACAAACTCGGTAAAAATGCTATTGACAGACGTCTTTCAGATTTCAGAGTCGAAATGCGAAAATTGTTTTTCTTTTTATATTTCTTTTGTACATAATTGTAATTTTAGAAGGGCAGTTGTAGACTTATGCCATGGAAAAGTGCTCTGTACTTGTTAACCGCTTATTTATAAACATGTCAGGGAAAAGTGCGGGGAGATTAACTGACCGGCTAGAATTGACCTAAATAGTGTTGATCAGGAGGATGTTGGTTCGAAACCTGGCGGCGTCGACAACATTCTTGCGTAACGATTGATCATGGACCCACTGATTCAAGAAGAGCGGTTATCATTTTTTATAGAAAGCATGCGTATGTATGTGTTAATCGTTTCCGTATAAGATTTTCTTGTGATTGTGGATAGACAAAGTGACCGGCTCGATATGACCTAAATAGTATTGATCAGGAGGTCGTGGGTTCCATGCCTGCCGGGGTCACCAACATTGAATGAATAATTGGGCTGCATGATGCTTCATCGCAGAACTGCAACCGACCGCACAAAATTTGCGGTTAAACCGCTGAGAGAATTAAGCCTGCCCGGGCTAAGCGGTGCGAATAGGACTGTCCATGCTAATAAACACTACAAGTTTCATTAGGTGACAGGTCTTACGATGTCATTTCTTTCCTATGATGCGTTAAAGAGCCATAAAATTGGAAGCAAAATGAAATATACAGTGTTGACGGGGACATTAAATCTCAGATCAAACAAACCAGCAGAAGGAGGAATGTCTTTCAAAAGAAAGATGCCGCGAACCGGTTGGCCAAACCGGCATCATCTATGGCTCCAGTCGAAAGTTAATTCAAACCGCTTCTAGCGGAAAGTAGCAAGTCCATGTTTCGCTTTAGTGTACATGTTTCATCCTCAGCATTTGAAACAACGGTTTCAATGCTACAAACCTAGGATGCAGATGAGCCCTTAGAAAAGATGGGCGATTTCAGCAACAGTATTGGTTAAATTTTGCCCTACCGACACAGTTTTGCGCCCTCTCCCCTCTACCCGCTAGATATTTCCATGTAACCAAGAATCGTACTTAAATCATAATCTGACTTTTAGATACTTCAACATGAGTCGTAGAAGAGAAAAGACAGAGAAAAATGATAAAATACAAAAGTAACATGAAATCTATTATGTTTATGAAAAATAGAAATCCTTGAAAAGAAATATAAAAAAGGAAGAGTCTATTGACAAACGTTTGTCAATAGCACAAAGTCGGTAAAAATGCTATTGACAAACGTTTGTCAATAGCACAAAGTCGGTAAAAATGCTGTTGACAAACGTTTGTCAATAGCACAAACTCGGTAAAAATGCTATTGACAGACGTTTGTCAACAGCACAAACTCGGTAAAAATGCTATTGACAGACGTCTTTCAGATTTCAGAGTCGAAATGCGAAAATTGTTATTCTTTTTATATTTCTTTTGTACATAATTGTAATTTTAGAAGGGCAGTTGTCGACTTATGCCATGGAAAAGTGCTCTGTACTTGTTAACCGCTTATTTATAAACATGTCAGGGAAAAGTGCGGGGAGGTTAACTGACCGGCTAGAATTGACCTAAATAGTGTTGATCAGGAGGATGTGGGTTCGAAACCTGGCGGCGTCGACAACATTCTTGCGTAACGATTGATCATGGACCCACTGATTCAAGCAGGGCGGTTATCAATTTTTATAGAAAGCATGCGTATGTATGTGTTAACCGTTTCCGTATAAGATTTTCTTGTGATTGTGGATAGACAAAGTGACCGGCTCGATATGACCTAAATACTAATCAGGAGGTCGTGGGTTCCATGCCTGCCGGGGTCACCAACATTCTTGCTCGGAGCTTGATCATTAATCCGCACACATGTATGTGTTCGCCGCAAAAAAAAAAAAAAAAAAAAAAAAAAAAAAACACCAGAAAATAAGAACTAGCTAAATTAACTCTTTATTACATACATGAGGCTCCGGATAAGACATGTGAAAACATACGGTGTGGGTACTCATTAGAAGTGCATTGATGATTCGCTTCTAATGAGTACCCACAGCATATGTTGTCATGCATACATAAGAAAGGTAATATTTGAGCTTGATCATGAATCCGCTGACATGTATTTGTTCACCGCTTCCGTGTAAGTTTGTCTTGGGAAATTGTGGATAGGTAAATTGACCGGTGTGGGTACTCATTAGAAGTGCATTGATGAGTCGCTTCTAATGAGTACCCACAGCATATATTGTCATGCATACATAAGAAAGGTAATATTTGTTTGGAAACACACACTTATCAGTAGCTGGGAATCATAGCATATCAGCAAACACAACTTAGGTAAAGAATCTCAAACTTAAACAAAATGGGAGATAAACATCGCCTCCGACATGTCTTAGTTGATCATGAAAACACTTATTTTGTGCTTACTCATTAGTATCGCTTCGATGAGGCGATTCTAATCAATACACACAGCATAAGATGTGAACATGATGTCTTATCATAATGATTTCAAACATTATACAACTAACAGCATTTGAAGACGAAGTTCTTTTTCTCTTCAATCAGCTTTACTGTACGTTTGTCGATACAACGGTGGTGAAGCCATGCATCGCAGGCCACGCATTATACCATTTCGCTGTCATACAGACCGCGACATTTGCAATATATGTTTTCCTTGTTTTTTTTTTTTTTTTCTTTTTCCAGTTTGTATTTATATTGAATGGAAAATTGGAAAAAAAATTATTTTCTAGACAACTAATGAGATGGCTGCGCATTTTATTTTGAACAAAAATGAGTTTCGAAGGATTCATTCCAAAACAGATTGCAACAGCAAAAGCAATCGCAAATAACCCACAGTCGGTTCTTCCTACCTGAGAGAATTAAGCCTGCCCGGGCTATGCGGTGCGAATAGGACTGTCCATGCTAATAAACACTACAAGTTTCATTAGGTGACAGGTCTTACGATGTCATTTCTTTCCTATGATGCGTTAAAGAGCCATAAAATTGGAAGCAAAATGAAATATACAGTGTTGACGGGGACATTAAATCTCAGATCAAACAAACCAGCGGAAGGAGGAATGTCTTTCAAAAGAAAGATGCCGCGAACCGGAGGGCCAAACCCGCATCATCTATGGCTCCAGTCGAAAGTTAATTCAAACCGCTTCTAGCGGAAAGTAGCAAGTCCATGTTTCGCTTTAGTGTACATGTTTCATCCTCAGCATTTGAAACAACGGTTTCAATGCTACAAACCTAGGATGCAGATGAGCCCTTAGAAAAGATTGGCGATTTCAGCAACAGTATTGGTTAAATTTTGTCCTACCGACACTTTTTTGCGCCCTCTTCCCTCTACCCGCTAGATATTTCCATGTAACCAAGAATCGTACTTAAATCATAATCTGACTTTTAGATACTTCAACATGAGTCGTAGGCGAGAAAAGACAGAGAAATATGATAAAATACAAAAGTTACATGAAATCTATTATGTTTATGTTTCTGTCAGAAATGACAGGAAAAAAAGAAATCCTTGAAAAGAAATATAAAAAAAAAAACTTTCGCATTTCGACTCTGAAATCTGAAAGACGTCTGTCAATAGCATTTTTACCCAGTTTGTGCTACTGACAAACGTCTGTCAATAGCATTTTTACAGAGTTTGTGCTATTGACAAACGTCTGTCAATAGCATTTTTACCGACTTTGTGCTATTGACAAACGTTTGTCAATAGCATTTTTACCGACTTTGTGCTATTGACAAACGTTTGTCAATAGACACTCCGTATAAAAAAAAACTTTCGCATTTCGACTCTGAAATCTGAAAGACGTCTGTCAATAGCATTTTTACCGAGTTTGTGCTACTGACAAACGTCTGTCAATAGCATTTTTACCGAGTTTGTGCTATTGACAAACGTCTGTCAATAGCATTTTTTCCGACTTTGTGCTATTGACAAACGTTTGTCAATAGCATTTTTACCGACTTTGTGCTATTGACAAACGTTTGTCAATAGCATTTTTACCGACTTTGTGCTATTGACAAACGTTTGTCAATAGACACTCCGTTATAATTTTGACCCCCTCGAACCCCACTTTTATATAACGAAACTGGGGTTTACAGGGGTAAACATTATTTTTCTTATTTCTGCTCTAAAATATAGATTGTGGGTACTCGTCAGAACCGCCTCGATGTGGCGGTTCTAATAAGAAAAATATCACAATTTTTCATCTTAAAATTTTCATTTTTTCGGCGATAAAGGTTACACTATATCGGCATAGGCGGGTTCGTAATGTTCATACCACTTAGATTATAGGTGACATTATTATACAAATATTGCGTTTCCTAATAAATATCGAAGTCATGTAAAAATCATATACTATTCGACACAGCCATTCATTTGAAAAGTATTGAACGCAAAAAGGAAGTTTGAAGGAAAACACAGCAAAACGAAAATGAGCCAGACACAGGGCGTAATATATCAAGGTAAGCTTAAACACATTTTGTAATAACAATCATATAGAGGCACCCGAACATAGGGGCTCGGAGTGATTGGGCTGCAAGATGCTTCCACGCAGAGCTAAAACCGACTGGTAAACCGCTTAGGTTCACATATGAAGCCTTTTGGTTGGTTTGGGCGTCAGGGCTTGATGTGTTTTGGAGTTTAATTCCCACAAAATTGGAAGCAACGTCTCCAATATTGCCTAAGTAGTGTTGACGGGCGTAAAACATCTAGTCAAACAAACACTCATACAGACAGACTTTAAACCATAGTGCAGTTTATATTTTACTATGGTCCTTTGAGATCAGCGTGAATATTCTGAGAAATCAGAAATAAATTATTGGTTTAGACTCATATTCTAGACAGGCTTTTAATTATTTGGACCCCATTTTGATTTATATCAGTCTTTGAATCGACTGCCTATTCGACATTCGCAAAATTGCAGTGTGTTTCCTCTGGCTTTCTTTGCCGGATCATTACAGGGTCACTGAAGAGGCTTTATTAGCCGAAACTACGTAGTATGACCCATTTTCTTTCTTATGAATGTTTTCATTGCTCTTAAAGAAACTAATTTTTATTTTTATTTAACAGCTCGAATACCTTTGGGACCATGAAATCTGTTCGAAGCAGGGATAGTTCTAACCAATGAGGGTTAATGGTAGTGTTAGATCAGGGGACATGACAGAGATATCTTTTCAAAATGTTCTTTAAAAATAAATGTATGTCGTGTGTTCTCATTAAAGCCGCCTCATCGAGTCGATTTTAATGAGTACACACGACACACATTTCTAAGATAAAAAAGGAAAATTACACTAAAAATGTCTCGAACCCAATAAGGCCAATATATATAGCATATGTAAATTTGGTCCGAGATAATATTAACCCTTTTGTACCAAATGAAATCTCCCTCCTTATATATAGCAGGAGTTCATTTCAAAATTTAGGAGTGTCAGGTAACGTTTTCTTCAAAATCTATTTGGAAAAGGACTGAACTTTAGCAAACAGTGGAGGCCCTGATCAGACGCCGCATTCTGCGGCGTCTGATCTGGGCCTCCACTGTTTGCCAAGGTACCTGTTTTGGGGTTTCTGGTACTAAATGGGTTAATATACCTGCAGTTAAGGGAAACTCAAGAACAAACAAGCCATCAACGGCCCCCGCCCATCAGGGCTTGAAGAAATATATGGGCTGCATGATGCTTACACGCAGAGCTGAAACCGACCCGCACACGAGTACTGGTAAACTGCTTAGAGGATCTAAGCCTGCCCAGGCAAAGCGGTGCGAGTCGGCCCGCCCATGCTTATAAACCCTATTGGTTTCATGGGCGGCAGGGCTTTAGATGTCATTTCATCTCAATGTCGGGTAAAAGTCCCACAAAATTGGAAGCAACGTCTCCAAAATGACCTTTACAGTGTTGACGGGGACGTTAAACCTCAAATCAAACAAACAAACAAAAACAAGCCATCAGCGAGGTTTCACTGTGTTTATAACATTTTACATTTTTGGGTGCTTTTGGGTTGTTGTGCTTGGGTTAATCGACACGCTAATCCTGGTGGGTCAGCAATCGTCTCCCAGAGAAAGAGGTGAAAGAGATAAAAGAGACAGTGGAATGGAAAAATAAATGGAAGCGTAGAAACAGAAGATATAACAAGATTACATGCTGCAAGAACAAGCCTTGGGCAACTGTAAGCCAATATCAGTTGGACACCCCAGTGACGCAAGATACACCACCGTTTTTGGTTGATCGTAACGCTTAAAATTAGATCTTTTTATCATACATTTAGTATAAAATACTTAGTTTTTGAATATGCGATACGAACGTGACACCAATGCACGTATCATACCCAAATACTTAGTTTTTGAATATGCGATACGAACGTGACACCAATGCACGTATCATACCCCAAAAATCCATATCACAACCATTTATCGCACCCCTAAGCCTTTATCATACCTCTGACGTCACCCTAACCGGAACACGCGGCGTTCTTCCTTTTGCGGCAATTCGCATTTGTTGTTCAGGACGCCATTTGCAATATTTTCGTCTGTTCGAACTGTTTGGCAAAAAAACAAAAAAAATCAACATGGTACGGCGCAGCGAATACGAGAGGAAAATGTAACTAACTTTGGTATTAGGCAGATGCAATTAATACATTTTATTTTGAACAATTATTTTTAAAAGTGAAATGTATGATAAATAGATTGTGATATAGCATTTTTCATATCATACCCCATATCAGCCATCGACCCATATCAGCCCGAGGGCCGTCGGCCCTCGGACTGATATGAAAGTCTCGGGCTGATATGGGGTATGATATGAAAAATGCCGTATGGTAATCTCTATATAAAATCTGGACAGGTTTTCAGTATTAAACCCTTCAACTGCTAATCACTCCTAGCAGAAAATTGAAAAAAAGGTACGTTTTCTAATTTTCAGTGTAAATAAGGCTAGACATCACATGTAAATCGTCTGACATGTAATATCAGACCTTATTTAATACGAAACATACTTTAACCCTTATCTTGCTGGTCCCGACAACCCCTATCTTTGGAAACAGTGTAGATCCAAATCAGATGGCTTCTGGAGAAGCCATCTGATCAGGATCTACACTGTTTGACATTCAGTTTAAGGACTTGTAAGGATAAATTACATCAAGTGATCTGATTGGTTCAGAGTCAGATATGGGTGTGGCTAAACTGAATATTCAGCAGGACAAGGGTTAAAGCCTTCAACTGCTAATCACATCTACAAGAAAATTTAAAAAGGCACTTTTTCTAATTTTCAGTGTAAATAAGGCTAGACATCACATGTGAATCGTCTGCCATGTAATTTTACACCTTATTTAATATGAAACATACTTTTAAAACATCTTTTCGTCTGCTCCAGGAATTTATATAGCAGTTGCAGTGTAAAGATTTACATACTCGTACAGCAGGAAGTTAAGTACTGATATTTTTATTGGACACGAAACACCGAACGCTTTGAAGGAGAACTGAAGCGTAGCACGGAGATAATGCGTACTTAAAGCAAAGAAAATGTCAGAAATACGCTAAGAAAATGAGAACCAGTCATACAGGAAACTAATTTTCTTGCTTGTTATGCCCCCAGAATCTAAGATTCGTTTTTTTTTTTTTTTTTGTGGGGGGGGGGGGGGGTATAGTGTTTGGTCTGCCAGTCTGTTTGTCTGTATGTCTGCAAAAAAAACTTAACATTGGGCATAACTTTTGAATGGTAACTGATAGAGCTTTCTTTGTCACAAGACCTTCTCAGTGGTATCACAATTTTTGACCCGGTGACCTTGACCTTGACGTTTGACCTACTGTGTTTTTTGTGTTGTTTTTTTTACTTTAATATTGGCCATAACTTTCGATTGGTAAGTGATAGGGCTTACAAATTTCACATGTGCATTCTGTGTCACAAGGCCTGTCCCACCAGTACCATAATATTTGACCTTGTGACCTTGATCACGACGTTTGACCTACATTTCAAACACTTTAATATTGACTTTAACTTTCGATTGGCAAGTGAATGGTAAGTGAAAGGGCTTTCATAGTTCACATGTGCATTTCTTGTCACAAGACCTTTTCAATGGTACCATAATTTTTGACCTCGTGATCTTGACCTACTTTTAAAAAACGTTAACATTGGCTAATAACATTCGATATGTAAGCGATATAGCTTTCATACTTCACATGTACATTCTATGTCACAAGACCTTTCCAACGGTACCATAATGTTTGACCTGGTGACCTTGACTTTAACGTTTGACCTACTGTCCAAACATTCCAACATTTGCCATAACTTTCGATTGGTAAGTGAAAGGGCTTTCATATTTCACATGTGCATTACCGTTCCAATGGTACCATAATTTTTGACCTCGTGATCTTGACGTTTGACCTACTTTTTAAAAACTTTAACATTGGCCACTAACTTTCGATTGGTTAGTGATAGAGCTTTCATATTTCACATGTGCATTCTATGTCACAAGACATTTCCAAAGGTACCATACTTTTTGACCCTATGACCTTGACCTTGACGTTTGACCAACTTTTTAAAAACTTTAACATTGGACATAACTTTTGATTGGTAGGTGATTGTGCTTTCATATTTCATATGAGCATTCCTTGTCACAGACCTTTTCAGTGGTACCATAATTTTGACCTTGTGACCTTGACCTACTTTTTTTTAGACTTGAACATTGGCCATACCGTTTGATTGGTTAGTGATAGGGCTTTCATATTTCACATGTCCTGGGGCATCAGTGTTTCTCAAACACATCTTGTTTCTTTCAAGACTTTAAAAAGTGATCACTGTGAGTGAGAGCGGAAATGCTTCCATATAGATGAACTGTCATTCATGCGGTAATTGCTTAATGACAGTCGTGTACATATTGGACACATGCATATTTGTGACATCCTCACTCATCATCATCATCATCATCATCATCATCATCATCATCATCATCATCATCGTTCATTCATTTACTTTCTTCTTTCTTTTTCTTTCTATCTTTCTAAAAGCCTCCTTGATGTAGTGCCTAAGCTAGTTGACTCATAAACAAGTGTTCGTAGGTTCAATTCCGGGCTTCTTCAGACTTTCGGCTGTATATCGTTCTCCAATTAACCTTCTGGTGGATGAGACGTAAAATTGAAACACAAACAAATTTTCTTTGGGAAAGTACATGCAGTAAGATTCGTCGTGAGTATGCGCTTGCGTCCGTCTGTGCGTAGTCCTGTCCGCTTAAGCAATTACTGAAGACCCATATCAGGCGCTGCGTTTTGCGGCGTCTGATCTGAGTCTACATTGTTTGCCAATGTCTCAGTAACGGGACGCAAGGCATTTATCAGCTACCCCCAATATTAATTACATTGTAATGCACTGGCCTGATAAAGATATGCTATCTCAAGAAAAGTGAGATTTATCAGGTCAACGTGACATTGAACTTTTATGAATGAGCCGGACTACTGGAAAAAATGGCAAAAATGTTATTATTACTGGAAAAAAAAATACATGAAAAAAAATATCATAGGAAAATTTATGGTCACATGACACAAATTATTGGATACCGGAATGTTGGAAAGCACTTAGAAGAATTGATTGCATATTTAAAGCATGTACAAGGGGATAATCTGATAAACAGAATACCAGATTCGTGTCTTTTGATACCAAGCTTATCAGGCTCGGCTTCGAGAGAGCATGTAGAATCGCTCGGCAAGCCTCGCGATTTTACAAGCATTCTCGAAGCCTTGCCTGATAAACTTAATATCAAAAGACACCAACCTGGTATTCTCTTTATGGGCTCGTCAAGCGATTTTGGTACTTATCGCCTATGCGAGCAGCGAAGGTTCAGGCGAGCCTGCGCATCTGCGCAGTCTCGCCAGAACCTTCGCTACTCGCTCATACAAGCAAAGAATCAAGAGGAACCTTCAGACAGAAAGCCATATCCCTGGCTCCTCTGAATGGCTGGGCATGCGCAGTTAAAATTTGTCATGACGGAATGCTCGAAGACACAAATTCGCTTGGCGGGGCTCATATTAGGGTTAAAGAAGCTATACCTAGCTGATTTATTTTTCTTTTGGGAAAATGTAACTTTAAATTGTTTATGATATTAAACGTAGTAAGTAATTTGAGAAAAATAATCTATCTAATCTCCGGGTGTTGAGTTACATGTAGCCCAGGCTGTTTAATGGAGGGAAGTTTGATTTAACAAAGTTGTTGCTGGCTGGAGGAGAGAGGTGTCTATTTAGCTGAGGTTTGTGTTCGTGCGTGTGTGCATATTTTAACGTCCAACAAACAACCTAAGTCACATGGAGACGGGACTTCAGTTTAAAGAATCATCCGACAGTCTGATGATGATGATGGTGATGATGATGATGATGATGATGATGATGATTTCGTGTTTAACGACGCGTCAACCCTCTTTATGGGCCATAAGCGTCAATCCGAAAGTCTGAAGGAGCCTGGAGTCGATTCGGGCCTAGTCTCTAGTTTGCGAGGCGAGTAGCTTACATCCTACATCACCCGGGCCTTTGTTCAGCTTAGACAAATATATAGTAACATGTTTGTGGCTGTTGAAGGGAGTTGAATGTTTAATAAAGGCTACGTTTAAATGACGTTTCACCGTATCTGTTTTCAGGAAATCCGGGGCAGAACCCCTATGTAGCTACTGACATGTACAACCAAGGTTATAATCAGTACAGCGATACCGAGTTAATTAACCTGGTAAGTAATGGCGTCGATTGTCCACCTTAATAATACTGCAGCTGTTTAACAGCTTTTGTCCGCGTGGTTATAACGCATTACAATAACACACCCGTGCGTCATAGTGCATTTTTTCACATCTCAAAATGGCTTCTTTTCTGATGAAAATCCGTGATATTTTATTCTTACGAATACTGCAAACATAGGTTGTTGGTGCTCGTTAGAACCGCCTCATTCTTACGAGTACCCATAACCTTTGTCTTGGAGCAAAAATAAGAAACATAGTGTATACCCCCGTAAACCCCAGTTTTCTTTATATCAAATGGGGTATAGGGGGTCTTCATTTCACGGACGTGTTCACGTGATGGCGTGGCAGCAGGGATGGTGGATGCACTTTTTGTTTCAGCCATGAAAGGTTTATTCGGCTAATTAAGGCTCCCAGCCTTTTTGGCCCAAATAAATTCTTTTTTGGCTAATTAAACCTCTCAACCCTAAAACACCCATATCCTCTTTTTGGAATATAAAACCTCCCAACCCTAAAAAAATTCCACCCCAACTGGCTGCGACATACCAAGGGCCCTCGCTGAGTGCAGTAGCAGGGGGGAGGGGCGAATAGACTTTTTATTTTGACCTCAGAAGCCCCATTTGGGTCTCAGGGCTCCCAGCTCGTTTCAGACCATTAGCACGCCCCCAAAGCTGCTGATGGCGTATTAAAGGCGTTCGTTTGCACTGTATACACACATCTTAATGAGCTGTATGTTGAAAAAGAGATAAAAAGTTGAAGAAGGCAGGAAAGGTAAAATGCCCATCACAAGCAGAAGCAAGTCGACCGCGATCACCGCAAGCAGAAGCAATCCCAATACCATTACCTAAGCCCCGCCAAGCGAATCTGGGTCTTCGAGCATTCTGTCACGACAATTTTTAACTGTGCATGCCCAGCCATTCAGAAGGGCTAGGGATATGGCTTTCTGTCTGAAGGTTCCTCTTGATTCACTGCTTGTATGAGCGAGCAGCGAAGGTTCTTGCGAGACTGCGCGGATGCGCAGACTCGCCTGAACCTTCGCTGCTCGCATAGGCGATAAGTACCAAAATCGCTTGACGGGGCCCACCTCATGAACCACGGGCTGAGTCTCCTCAGTCGCATGCTTCTCGGGCGAGCACTCCATCAAACTCTACATCCAAAAGACCAACCCATCCACCGTGCGCGACGGCGGAGCTCCTGTGGCGTTGTAGGAGACCTGATAGCGCTGGTATGGCGACCTTACGGTGGACCCACTGCGCTCTTATTAGAACGCCGAGTAACGGCGTTTGTTTTGTGCATACTCGAACGGCGTTCTATGCGATCCTTATGCGTCTACTGTCGATGCGATAGCACTGCGCGCACCTAGGCGTTCTGCATTTTTCTAGGTCACCGTGGGATCGCCGTAAAATGCAGCCCTGGTGTGACAGAGTAAGCAGCCCATCTTTTTTGTTTGCTAGTAACGAGCTCGATACCTACCGAGACATGAAATCCTCTCTACAGTCGTTCTACGGCCATTATCTCCCTTCCGCTGATTCAAGACGGGCAGTTGTCATTTTCTACCGAAAGAGTGTGCACTATACTGGTAAGTCGCTTATAAGTAAGCCTGTCCAGGGAAAGTGTGATAAAGGAGATTGACCGGCTCGGTTACGACCTAAATATTGTCGAATGGGCTTTAAGAAACAAATTAAGAAGGAGATTGACCGGCTCGGTTACGACCTAAATATTGTCGAATGGGCATTAAGAAACAAATTAAGGGGAATGGTGACACCTTCAGGGGGAGGCAACTCCTGCAAAAGTATTGTTGTCTCCAATGTCAATAGGGGTCAACTATTAAAGGAAAGAATTTGCTGCCGAGGAGCAAATTCTTGCCTCTAAGAGTAAACCCCTTTTTCCGTTGGACAGGGCTTACAGAAATTTAGCGTACAAGAAGTCCCGAAAGTTGTCTCCCTTTGAAAACTGTCGGGAAAAACTGCCAGGTGTTCCCATTCCCCTTAAGATGTAGTCGCTAACCAACAGATTTTCTCGTGTGGGCACAAAAACTGTCATTATGAAACCACGCCTATACAAATACTTTGTAAACTTTACCGCCGAAAAACGAAAATTTGTAGATAAAAAAATTGTGATATTTTTTCTTATTTCTGCTCAAAATATAGATTGTGGATAATCGTTAGGATCGCCTCGATGAGGTGGTTCCAACGAGTACCCACAATCTATATTTTAGAGCAGAAATAAGAGAAATTAGGTTTACCCCTACAGACCCCAGTTTTACTGTACAAAAGTGGGGTTCAATGGGGTCAGAATTATAAAGGCATGCTTTCGTAATGATTAATTTATTTATTGCTCCAAATAAGGATAATTGTTTTTCGCCTTGAGGCGATTCTAACAAGTACCAACACCATATGGGCCCCGTCAAGCGATTTTGGTACTTATCGCCTATGCGAGCAGCGAAGGTTCAGGCGAGTCTGCGCATCCGCGCAGTCTCGCCAGAACCTTCGCTGCTCGCTCATACAAGCAGTGAACCAAGAGGAACCTTCAGACAAAAAGCCATATCCCTGGCCCTTCTGAATGGCTGGGCATGCACAGTTAAAAATTGTCGTGACAGAATGCTCGAAGACCCAAATTCGCTTGGCGGGGCTCATATGTTTTGACACAAAGTAAGGAAAATTACCCTTATTACTCGTTGCTTCTCGCCTTGGTGTTGCCAATACACTAATTTCTGATTTTACAGGAACACGGCGCCCGTCCTATACGATACAAGCCAAGGCCGTTTGACTGGTTTATTTGCTCTGTGCTTGGGTATTTCTGTTGCTGTTGCACAGGAATTTGTGCCATGTACTATGCAATTCGGGTAAGTAAAGGGTCATCAGACAAATAAAGGTGGAGGGGCATGTCTCCAAGACTAATGTTTTCATAGTAAATTTTGTTTCAGCTCACCTGAGCTCTCAAGCTCATTGGTTAGCTTATAGCATACTTGTAGCTCCGTCCGTTGTCCGTTGTCCATCGTCCATCTCATCTTTTTATTTCCAAGATCTTCTTCTCCTAGGCCGTTGGGCCGGCCAGTATCAAATTTCATATGGAGCCGCGGTGGGATGGAGGAACGATTGTTTGTTTGTGTGGTATGAGTCACATGACCAAAATGGCCGCCATGCCTACCTTTTCCAGATTCAGTTGGCCGATTGTCATGAAACTCGGTATGCAGGATTGAGGACTTGAGCCAAGCATATTAAATTCGAATGATGACGCCTGGATGACTCTGACCTATTTAAGGCGAAGGTCAAATCTGGTCGCATAGGCATTTGTATGGGAAAAAATGTCTAAAGCATGAGTTTTTCAGAACATGTTGCAGCCTATGATTTAAAAATGTAATTGAATGAGTAAATGAGTTGCATGAATATTCAAGGTCAAGGCCATTCCTTGACCTCGGTCTAAGGTCATTAATGTATGAAAATTAAGTTGTCACAGGAACCATTGAACCATCTGTAACCAAAGTTCATATGAAAGCTTTTAGGAACAAATGAAAACTAATTAATCTGAGTTTGGTCACATGACAAATATGATTGTCATGCCCATATAAGTTAAACACTCTTCAAAAGTCTTCCTGGCCGGAACCAGTGGGCCAATTGTCATGCAACTTGGTAAAAACCAACGGGGTTTCAATTGGGTCTCGAGCGAATTATAGTGTGTTTAAATAATGACCATTGTATGAAATGGACCGATCTGAGGTTAAGGTCTAATTTAGTCGAATAGGCGTTTGTATGGGATAAAAAGTGAAAACCGTGTATGCATTGTTTTAATTAGTTCAGCCTGTCGTCTGAAAATGGTAGCTGCTGGTAGCTAAATGAGTACATGATACAACATGCGTATCCAAGCTCCTTGACCTTGGTCCAAGGTTATTCCATGCATATGAAAACTTAAACTTGTTTTACTCAGCAACCATTGATTCATACGAACAAGGAAATATGAATTTGGTCACATGACCAATATGTTTGATAAACTTCATACTAGCTTTCTCCGGGAAGGTAAGATTGCCCTGAAACTTGATATGTAGCATTGTATGGTCCTATGAAGCCAAATATGAAGACGTATGGGAAGAGAACGTAACAGCCTCGTTTCCGTTTCAAACGTTAACATGTTTGTCGCGGGTATCCCCGTAGGGGCCACTGTTATATAATGTAAATTAAAACTCTTCGGCCCCATTTTAGCTTATAGACTCCATTTATTTTTTATGGGTGGTACAGGACAGGGAAGGCTCAGATCAGACTGTGTGGCTATTATAAGTCTTCGTTGGTGGCACATACTATTTTACTGAAATTTTTCACCAAGAGGCTCACGGATTTTTCACGAAGAGGAGCACATTCTTTCATTTAGGAGTTGACCCCTTTTTCAGTGAGACAGAGCTTATAGAAGATTGAACAGGAAGTCCCAAAAGTTGTCTCCCTTTGAAAAATGGCGGAAAAATATGCCAGGTGTTCCTATTCCCCTTAATTATCCCAAAATATGTATTTCAAGAATTCCAAAGCAACTCTCCGGAGAAGAGTTCAAATCACCAATGTTATACGAGCCAACAGTGTTTGAGTCGATGGAGTTTTGCTGCTGCGGGACTACGATGTTAGTTTAATTTGCTTTAGGGCCATTCTTGGTGCCAGTGTGTCTCCGGTGATAGTAGTTTTTGGTAAAACTAATTGCGAATATTATCAGTCACCCCCTATGTATAGTGCATTGCAACACATTGACCTGATAAAGATATGCTACCTCGGGACAAGTGACCTTTATCAGGTCAACGTGACATTGCACTTTTTGAATGAACCGGACAACCGGAAAAATGGCCAAAATGTTAGTATTACTAGAAAAATCGAAAAAAATACATTGAAAATTATCAAAAGAAAAATAACGGTCAGATGATAGTAAATATACTGGTCGATTATATTCCGCACCGGAATGCTGGGACGCACTGAGAACAATCGGTAAGTGATCGAAAATTGCCAATTTAAAGGGTTTACAAGGGGATAAACTGCTAATTAGAATACCAGATTCGTGTCATTTGATAGCAAGTTCATCAGGCTCGGCTTCGAGAACGCATGTAGAATCGCTCGGCAAGCCTCGCGATTCTACAAGCGTTCCCGAAGCCTTGCCTGATAAACTTGATATCAAAAGACACGAACCTGGTATTCTCTATTGACTCCCTAAAGTGTCACGGATAAAGCTTTTAGTGCGATAAATTTATGTATGTTAAATGTACTTAAAACAATTATTTTGAACACACCCGTCTTGTCCTATATTTGCATCACGAAAACACGCCTGTATGATTCCGACTCCCTTGAACCCCACTTTTATATTGTAAAACTGGGGTTTTTAGGGGTAAACCTTATTTTTCTTATTTTTGCTGTAAAATGTAGATGCGGTGGTTCTAACGATTACCCACATTCTCTAAAATATAGAATGTGGGCACTCGTTAGAACCGCCTCGATGAGACGGTTCTTACGAGTACCCACAATCTATATTGTGAGCAGAAATAAGAAAAAATCACAATTTTTCATCTTAAAACATTCGCTTTTTCGGCGGTAACATTTACAATGTTTTGGTATAGACCTGCTTTCGTAATGGTGAGAAACGATGGCATTTGGATTTGATGTAGGCCTACAATTGCTATATAACACATGGCGTCTATAAAATAGCCTTTCCTACGTGTTTGGTACTTGAGGAACAGTTCGTCTGGTGCCGGACCACAAGCCGCATCCTGTCCTAAAAACACTGTTATACAAATACAAAACAAATGTTTTATATTTATCTCGGCTGTTTTCGAAGAAAACGACGAGGTATTGTCATAGCTCTGTCGTCGTCTGCTTCGTCGTGCAAAAACTTTTGAACATTTTGTAATATCTCTGTCATTACTGAACATATTTACTTGAAACTCGGACTAGTTGTTCATTATGAAAAGGGGAACTCATACTATCAGGTGAGGTAACCCTCAAAATATCTCTTTGGCACAGTTATGTCCCTTTTACGACTTCGAATTTTTGCAGCCGAGCGTTGGCACCCGCATGCGGTGCTCTTGTTTTGTTTTTGAGATAACAATGGCTGACTGTGTTTTTTTTTTGTTTTTTGTTGTTGTTTTTTTTTTTCAGGCTAATCACGCCGTGGACTGGGAAAAGAATGATGAGCTGATCACCAACCACACCAAGAGAGCCAAGTGTCTGACCTTGACAAGCATCAGCATTGGACTTGTCACTATTACAATCTTTATCATCTGGCATGCCGTGTCGCTGTCCAAAGTCCGGTCATATGGCTACGGCTATTAAAGAAAGAAAAGGAAAGAAAGAAAGAAAGAAAGAAAGAAAGAAAGAAAGAAAGAACAACACTCTTAAAATATTTTAATCAGACTTTGCTCTAGAATTAGTTATATTAAACTTTTAGATATTGTATATACAGTAAAATTCCTATATTAAGACCACCTTTGGGACTATTCAAAAGTGGTCTTAAAAACCACTTTTGAACAGCACCAAAGGTGGTCCCTGAGCAGAGGATATTTTGTGCAAGAAATTCGAAGAAAGAATAACTGCACCCTTCTCAATAAGCTTTTTAAAACAGAATTAGTCTTAATTTAGGTGGTCTTAATAGCGGAATTTTACTGTATATCTTAAGAAAATCTAATACGGGAATAACTATATTCAACACTGTAATTACGAAAATACGCCAATACGAATACATTGTAAATTTTACAGCCGAAAAACGAAAATTTTAAGATGAAAAATTGTGATAATTTTTGTTATTTCTACTCAAACTATAGATTGGGGTACCGGTTAGCACACCTCATCGAGGCGTTTCTAACGACTACCCACAATCTATATATTAGATCAGAAATAAGAAAAATAAGGTTTATCCCCTGTAATCCCCAGTTTTCCTATACAAAAGTGGGGTTCAAGGGGGTCAAAATTATATAGGTGTGCTTTCTTGGTGCATGTGTTTTTTCTTGGACACCAGATAAGTTAATCCATGGTTTTCGCCTGGGATAGATATTCTGTTCTAACCATGGTGTTCTTACCCAGGCAAATAATATAAGTATAGTGTGCGAAAATTAAAACGTTGTATAAAGTAAAATGAAATTTTTCGGTGGTGTTGTGCAAGAAAAAGAATCTAAAATGTGCAAGAAAAAGAATTTGAAATGTGCATTTAACTTATTTGTCTCTGTTTGGCGGTACACTGTTGCAATACGACAGTTAACATTTTTTTTTGTTTTGGTTTTTTACGGCCCTTTCAAGATTATTTCACTCATATCGAGCCGATCGTTAATCAGTGGTGGGCGAAAACCGGAGTACCCAGAGAAAAACCACCTGACCTTCCGTTGCAGAACTTGGCGTCTCACATGTGACCCGAGCGAGGCTCGATCCACAGCGCTGAGAGACCTAATGATCAAGAGTCAGCGCTCTTAACCACTAGACCACGGAGGCCCGTACAGTTTACATGCGTTGGCCATCGCATTGATGGCTACATATATCATCACAAAAAACACGCCTATATAATTTTGACCCCCTTGAACCCCACTTTTATATAGTAAAACTGGGTTTTAGAGGGGTAAACCTTATTTTTATATTTCTGCTCTAAAATATAGATTATCGGTACTAGTTAGAACCGCCTCGATGAGGCGGTTCTAACGAGTACCAACAATCTATAGTTTGAGCAGAAAAAAAAATATCACAATTTTTCATCTTAAAATTTTCATTATTTCCGTGATAAATGTTGCAGTGTATTTGTGTAGGCGTGTTTTCGTTATATGTACATGTTTTCGCCATCCTGTTACTGATTCTCAGGCGTTCTTGGAAAATTGCATAGAAACAAGACACATGTATTTACCTTTCTGTTGGCCATATAAAACCGTTTTGCGTCAAGTGAAAATTTTCAATGCACAATCTGGGGCCAGTACTGGCTCAGGTCAGCCCGTGCAGAAACATGGTCAGATGCCTCCTTCGCTGTCCCATAAGGACTTCACGAACCATAAACTTATCATTCAAATCCATCCATATATTTTAGTATTATGGCCTTTGACATCTTATATTACGAAATATTTGAAACGAAATCACAGGATGAAAGACGCAGGAGCTTAGGTTTTTTAACTTACATTGTAAAATATTCGGCACGAGCTTATATGGCGCAAGACGCACAAGCTTTAGCGTATGTCTATGTCTCCGTATTAGCGAGTGTCGAATATTTCACAATATAAAGTCAATAACTTTTTTATTATATATACCAAAACATTTGACCATTTACTTAAAACCACCTTATCTGGCATATAAATGTACAGATAAAGTCACATTATATAATTATTTTCAAGATGTTGTAAATAAAATAATCCAGGTGGTTTTGTGGCTTCCTAAAACCCCTGTTACACATTATAATAATAATAAAAACATTTGTTTGTTTGAGGCTTCCTATTACCCCTGTCACATATTGTCGTTTGTTTGTTTGGGTCTTCCTATTACCCCTGTCACACGCTGGCGTTTGTTTGTTTGAGGCTTCCTATTACCCCTGTCACACATTGGCGTTTGTTTGTTTGGTTGCTTCCTATTACCCCTGTCACACATTGGCGTTTGTTTGTTTGGTTGCTTCCTATTACCCCTGTCACACATTGGCGTTTGTTTGTTTTGTTGCTTCCTATAACCCCTGTCACACATTGGCGTTTGTTTGTTTGGTTGCTTCCTATTACCCCTGTCACACATTGGCGTTTGTTTGGTTGCTTCCTATTACCCCTGTCACACATTGGCGTTTGTTTGTTTGGTTGCTTCCTATTACCCCTGGCACACATTGGCGTTTGTTTGATTGGGGCTTTCTATTACCCCTGTCACACATTGGCGTTTGTTTGTTTGGGGCTTTCTATTACCCCTGTCACACATTGGCGTTTGTTTGTTTGGGGCTTTCTATTACCCCTGTCCTACATTGGCTTTGTTTGTTTGTTTGGGGCTTCCTATTACCCCTACCACACAATAGCGTTTGTTTGTTTCGTTGCTTCCTATTTCCCCTGTCACATATTGTCGAACCCGCGTCCTCTTGGTCACCAGTCAGACGCGCATCCGACTGGGCTACCGAGGCCGGCCATGTACTTGCGTAACAGGATTGTGATGCTCTGTCTCTGGTTGGGCCCATCGGAATCTAACTGTTGGTTAATTTTTGCTCCAGCATTTCAGTGATTTCTTGCTGTCGAGTCCTCACCGTTGTTGGATCTCTTTGGTTGTTTGATTTTTATGTTCACGGAGATGTTGCACTGATGAGTTACGAGGGTAGGCTGAAAAGTTCTGAGCCTGACCAAGATCCAATGGTTGGTCCATGCTGAAAGTGCCTTATTTTTCAGAATAGTCTCCCTTCCTGTCCACACAATTCCTCCAGCGATGCTGGAGTCCTTGGATCCTAGTGGTATAGAAGGTCTCATCTTGGTCCCTGAAAAACTCCTCCACAGCAGCTATCACCTCCTCGTCTGACCGATAATGCTGCACAGCCAAGTGCTTTTTCTATTTGGAAACAGGAAATTATCTGATGGAGCTAGATCAGGTAAATACTGAGGGTGATCGACAAGTGTGAAGCCACAGTCATGCACAGCAGCCATTGCGACAACCGATTTATGAGCAGGCGCATTGTCCTGATGGAACAAGACCTCTTTTGTCAATTTTCCGGGTCGTTTAGCCTTAATTGCTTTTCGCAATTGTTTTAGCAGATCTGCATAATACTCCCTATTAATTGTTCTGCCCTTTTGACGGTAATCTATGAATTTTATACCCTTTGCATCCCAGAACACTGATCCCATCACCTTCCCTGCAGAAGAGACGACCTTTGCCTTCTTTGGAGGGGGTGAGCCAGGGTGCATCCATTGCATGGATTGTCTTTTGGTCTCTGTCTCAAAGTGATGAACCCAACACTCATCCTGAGTGACAAAACGGTCAAGAAAACCATCTTGATCTGCTTTAAAAATAGCCAAGTTGGCTTGTGACAAGTTCAGTCTGGTCAACTTTTGGTCAGGCGTCAAAAGCCGTGGCACCCATCTGGCGGAAACCTTCGACATTCCTAATTCACTGTGTAGAATGTTCTCTACTCGTTCACGGGAGATGCCAACAGTGTTAGCTAACTGATTCACAGTTAAACGCCTGTCATCCATCACGGCCCTGTGCACTTGGCTGATGGTTTCCTCGGCTGTTGCCGTTTTGGGTCGTCCACACCGGTCATCATCTTCAAGGCTGTCCTTGCTCATCTGCTCATCTTAAAATTTGCTGCCCACCTTTTCACGGTTGCATACGAAGGAACATCATCCCCTAATGTAGCAACCATATCGGCATGAATGTCCTTATGACATAACCCCTTTTTATGGAGGTACTTGATGACACCATGATGCCAGATTTTGTCCATTTTCTCAAAACGAGCTAGTATCAATTTTCAAAGTCTAGAATTTCTACGTCATTGCAGGTAAACTTGAACTCATTTGAGTCAAATCAAGTAATAAAGATTTGGATTTAATGAATACAAAATTTCATGGTCTGCTTCTTGGTCAGGCTCAGAACTTTTCAGCCTACCCTCGTAGGAGGCCTTCTTGCGAACTGAACAAATTATTTGTCTAAATCGCGACGGAAGTAACCGCGAGGATTGTGGCCACGTAAAATCTATTAACCCCCCCACCACCACCACCACCACCACTCCCCCCCCCCCCCCCCCCCCCCCCCCCCGAGTGGAATTCGTTTCACTGACCGTTCCAAGGCGGCTCTTCTGCCGCGTTTTATTTTTGTTAAAGCTTGTCTTTGAGTGTGTATGTCGCTTATATTATTTTGTTTTGGATAGCCAATTGGCCATCTTGTGAGAAAGTAACAGTCCTTTTAACTTTCCACTATTGATGTTCCCAATAGGGTCTAGTTGTTTCATGTTTGTGTTTCTTTTCATTTGGTGTCTCTGATGGGGGCTGTGGGTTAATTGTATCGATTCCTGATCATTGCCTTCATTTCTATTTTGCATACGCGTGGCGTACCAAATTAAGTGGCATTCCGAAACGCACGCCACAGCACAGCCAGCTTACGGAGCTAATACTCCTGGATACATAGCACGAACTCCTTGTATGCGAGGCTGCGACGTAATAAATATGCATTCAAATTAAAAACGTAGCTCAAACGGGGCAAGTTTGATACGTCACACACACGCGGCATGTACGTGTACGCTGTGCGAACGAAAAGAACGCAGGAGTCTCGTAGCTCGTACGTTTCCTACGCCATGCGATCGCCTTTGTTGCTACCTACGTATGTGTGACGTTTGTATGGCGTTCGAAGCGTTGTCGTTGTATAACCGCGGCGTTCCTTATCTTTGGTGTATCTGGAACGTTTGAATAGCAAATGGTTTGTTGTCATGACGTATCTTAGCATATGTACGGCGTGCGTAAAACGTACCTTTCGTAGTCGTGGCGTTGCTGCTGCGTTAGAATGGTTTTGGCGTTGCAAGTGTACTTACGGCATAATTACGATGATAATGACTTACTGATGCGTTTCAAAAGAGGCCAAGTGACATCACGTAATACGTTTTATATGAGATCATGTGCTCTCATCTGATATAAAGGCAAACATTCGGACTCTACTCATTCTCAAAGTCATCTCATTCTGAAAAATACCCTGAGCATGCATCTGTTAGCTTGGCATGGTCCCTTTTTCATGGACATTTTGCTTTTGTTCCCATCTTGACTGTTAGGGTCTCGGGATGTGAAAGAGGAGTCTGAATTGTTGTTGTTCTGTTTCGATGCTAAAGTGGGCTCTGGAGGCGTGGTCCTGTTTCCAGTTGATTCCCGCACAGGCTCAGTCGCAGGCTGATCGTCTGGGCTTAGGTCGGGCGTCGTATTGGTATTTGCGACCACGGTCTTCCCTGTCTTCTTCTTTCCGGACGAGTTCTGGAACGAATGGCAGTATGCGCAAGCGTTTTATTCCGAAATTGTAAACGCCACTTGTACGCAACACTTGCGTCGCAGGTAAGAATGATACACCGTTCCAACGTAGCAGTAACGGATTGTACGCAACGCTTACGCCACGTATACGCTACGCTACGTCCCTTGATCCAGTGATACCCTAGGTACGCCACAGAAGCGTTTCGGACACGCATACGCCATGTATACCTAATGAATTCTTCTTTTATTTCTTGGCACGTGGCCAACGTAAAAGAATTTTCGTGACAGAAAACGTAATTGTGTGACACGTACAGTCATATGGGTTGAAAGAGTTGGCGGGTGTGACGCCGGTAAACAAACAGGATTTTCAGACACACGGTGCCATTTTTTCCGAATTGCTCGTTTTATTTCTTTCAAAATATTTCTGATTTCTTTCAAAATATTTCTGATTCTCCAAATGAAATTATCAAAACCAAAACAGCAGACAGGTACCATGCACTTAGACACAGTCTGTATTCCGTTATCAGTCGATACGCACGACAAGATATAGCTGCCAAACTTTCTTCTCCAGACATTACGAAAACTAAACGAATGCATTGAAAACTTTACCGCTGAAAAGACTAGCTGTTTAAGATGAAAAGTTATAATATTTTTCTTATTTCTGCTCAAAACATAGATTGGAGATTGTATATTTCAGAACAGAAATAATGTTTACCACTGTTAAGCCCAGTTTTTCTATATAAAAGTGGAGTTCAATGGGGGGGGGTCAAAATTATACCGGTGTGTTTTCGTGATGTATACAAATTTGTTTTAAACGTATTTATTCGCAGAAATACAAACATACGAATATGTGACCGCATACAAAATATGTCCATTCGTGAAAGGCTATGCAATAAGGTTTAACATTTACAGTAAAATTCCTATATTAAGACCACCTTTGGGACTGTTCAAAAGTGGTCTTAAAGACCACTTTTGAACAGTCCCAAAGGTGGTCCATGACCAGAGGATATTGTGAGCAGAAAACAAGAAGATGAGTAACTGCACCATTCTTAATAAGCTTTTTAAAGCAGAATTAGTCTTAATTTTAGGTGGTCTTAATAGCGGAATTTCACTGTATTTAGTAGATCTCCTCACAAACTAACACACATAACACATTTGAAAGTAGTTCTACTGTGACCGAGAATCCTTACCAACGTGGAGCATCAAGAAACCTCCCCTATATGAGCCCCGCCAAGCGAATTTGTGTCTTCGAGCATTCCGTCATGACAAATTTTAACTGCGCATGCCCAGCCATTCAGAGGGGCCAGGGATATGACTTTCTGTCTGAAGGTTCCTCTTGATTCACTTCTTGTATGAGCGAGAAGCGAAGGTTCTGGCGAGACTGCGCGGATGCGCAGGCTCGCCTGAACCTTCGCTGCTCGCATAGGCGATAAGTACCAAAATCGCTTGACGGGGCCCATATAATGTTGATCCCTTCCAACCCCACTTTTATATAGTAAAACTGGGGTTTAGAGGGGTAAACCTTTTTTTCTTATTTCTGCTCTAAAAGATTGTAGATAGACTGTTGTTGCTCGTCAGAACCGCCTCGATGAGGCGGTTCTAACGAGTACCCACAATCTATAGTTTGAGCAGAAATAAGAAAAATATGACAATTTTTCATCTTGAAATTTTCATTTTTTCAGCGATAAAGGTAACAATGTATATGCGTCTTTATTAATGGTATACCCTTGTCGCGAAGTTTGCAAAATTCATTTGTATTGTCCAGATAGGACATTATTACCCCGAATTCAGTTTTCTCTAAATTATAGATGTGGTGTCCAATGGGGAATTATATGGGAGTGACATAACAATGAAACTGAATGGTGATATTTATGTCATCACGTGAACAAGTCTGTGAAAAAATACCCCCCCCCCCTAAACCCCACTTTATACAGAGAAAACTTGGGTTTACAGAGGTTAACATTATTTTCCATATTTCTGCTCCAAGACATAGGTTGTGGGTACTCGTTAGAACCGCCTCAATGAGGCTGTTCTAACGGACACCCAAAACCTATGTTCTGAGTATAAATAAGAAAAATATCACAACTTTTCATCAGAAAAAAATACCTTTTTGGAGGTATGAAAAAATGCACTATATCACACGGATGAATTATCGATATGTTAATAATGTGATAACAGGAACAAATGGAATAATTATTGAGGATGCTGTACGTTTCAATCGCGAAGCAAAGATAATATATGGGAGCATCATCACGACCATTACGTAAAAATGACTATTAAGACCACCTAAAATTAATACTAATTCTGCTTTAAAAAGCTTATTTTGAAAACTTTACTTATTTTTCTTCGTGATTTCTGCTCACAGTGACCTCTGGTCATGGACCACCTTTGGGACTGTTAAAAAGTGGTCTTAAAGACCACTTTTGAACAGTACCAAAGGTGGTCTTAATATAGGAATGTTACTGTATATTCAAGTTTTACAACCAAAAAAAATGAAAATTTTTGATTTTCTTCAGCTTCCTGCTCAAAAGATAGATTATGGGAACTCGTTAGAACCGCCTTTGTTTTTTAGCAGAAATAAGAAATTAATTAATACCCTTGTAAACCAATTTTAACAATATAAAAGTTGAGTTTAACCCTTTTTTACCAAATGGAATATAGCAGGAGTCCATTTCAAAATTTAGGGGTGTCAGGTTGTGTTTTCATCAAAATTTATTTGGACAATTGCTGAATTTTTAGCAAACAGTGGAGGCCCTGACAAGTTCTGCGGCGTCTGATCTGGACCTGCACTGTTTGTAAGGGTACCCGTTTTGGGGTTTCTGGTACCAAATGGGTTAATGTGTCAAAAATTACATTACGATAAAACACCCTTGCGTCATAGTGTATTTTTTTCAAATCTCCAGAATGGCTACTTTTCTGATGAAAATCCGTGATATTTTCTTATTTTTTACTGCAAACATAGGGTGTGGATGCTCGTTAGAATCGTCTCATTGAGGCGGTTCTAACGAGTACCCACATCCTAAGTCTTTGAGCAGATGCAGGAAAAATAATGTAAACACCAGTTTTCTCTATATAAAGTGTGGTTATTTTGTGTGGTTATTTCTATATATTAAGTGTGATATTTTCTTATTTGTACTGCAAACATATGTTGTTGGTGCCCACAGCCTATGTCTTGGAGCAGATGTAAGAAAAGTAATGTGAACACCAGTTTTCTCTATATAAAGTTTGTTTTTTACACAAGTCTTCCCAGCAGGCACTCAACGTTGAACTAACGTTGAAACAACGTTGAAAACGTTGTTTCAACGTTAGTTCAACGTTGAGTCAACGTTTTGTGCCTGAAGGGTTAGGACTTTCTTCTGAATTCCATTTTGTATATATTGACGTGTTTGTGCTTTGTGTATTGTATCACTCATATTACATGTAATATTTAGATACAAAAAGAAATAAAGTTTAAACTAAAGTGTGGTTACTTTGTGTTGTTATTTCTCTATATAAAGTGTGATATTTTCTTATATGTACTGTAAACACAGGTCGTTGGTGCCCACAACCTATGTCTTGGAGCAGATGTAAGAAAAGTAATGTGAACAGGTCAGTGGGGGGGGGGGGGTATGGTTTCCTGTTTTTCCAACACTGATAACCTTCAGACTATGAACCAGCAGATATTGCAAAAAAGGTGAATAAAGTGTGGTTCTGGGAGATACTCATTTCACACATATGCAGGAATTCTCGTACTACAGGTACCATCAATCCGTCACTTCTGTGACGTCACGGCCTGTCGCTTAACAATGGGGAAATGTATAAAATTATATAGGAGCCCGACATTAAGCCCATTCAATCATTTATTTTCATCAATACAAGATATAACTGTAACCTTGCAATTGATAGAAAAATGTATCTGCTTTTGTTTGATACCAAATTTGTTGAAATAAGATATATTTTAAAATGGCCCGGATTGTAATGAATGCTACTAGAGTTTTTTCATTATTAAGTCTTCATGAGTTAGGAAGCCTTCATGCGGACTAAACAAAATTTAGTGTATACCGCGACAGAGATAAGGGCGAGGATTATGGCCATGTAAAATCGATTTAAGCCCCCAAGTGGAATTCTTTCCACTGACCGTTCCAAGGCGGTTCTTCTGTGGCGGTTTATTTATGGTGTTGTTTTTTACTTACTGTGTATATCACATGTGTCTTTTGAGTTTGGATGACCATTTGGCCATTTTGTGGGAAAGTAACTGTCCTTATGGCCTTCCTTTGTTGATTGGTTTCCATTATGGTCTGGTCCTTCATGTTTGTGTTTCTTTCCCTTTGGTGTCTTTGATGGGTGGAGTAAGTTAATTGTATCGATTCCTGATCTTTGTTTTACTTCTACATTGTATTTTACAAAACTGAACAATGGCCTTAATTCAAACGTCCAAATCGTCCAAAAAAATCTCCGCTCATTATAACCTCTCATTCGATAGATCTGTGCAAAATCTACAGTTTTGTGGTAAAATATTGATTTTTTTTTTGTTTTGTTTTAAAAAAGGCCCACAGGTTGCAGAATATAGCTATATTTGAGAAAATATAACAGGCAGAATACGGGCCTCCGTGGCCTAGTGGTTAGGAGCGCTGACTCTTCATCATTAGGTCTCTCACCGCTGTGGTTCGAGCCTCGCTCGGGTCACATGTGAGACGCCAAGTTCTGCAACGGAAGGTCAGGTGATTTTTCTCCGGATACTCCGGTTTTCGCCCACCTCTGATTAACGACCGGCTCGATATGAGTGAAATAATCTTGAAAGGGCCATAAAACCAAACCAACACCCCCCCCCCCCACCCCCCAAAAAAAAAACAAAAAAAAAAAAACAGGCAGATGTATCCCACTCTGTTTATCTACACACCAGTTCACGAAGGTAAGGCGACCGGTCAAAGGGAATTAATCGAAGCCTATCAAATACGAAGTATCGATAACCTGAGTGACAGTTCCTGTAGTATGATAATTCCTGGCAGTGGACAAGTGCACGTGATAGGCGAGTTGTTTGATTTTCTCCATTGGTGGATTTTGAATCATTCTATGGGTAAATCAGATCATAGAAAAAGAGGACATAGTCAAACGATGTTCTTGGTCACACTTGTACAATTGAGAGTGGCACGATTTCTTTGAAAAAAAATCTATTAGTCTTTTATTGACATTACGAAAACACTCCTATACAAATGCATTATAAATTTCACCGCCGAAAAAAAAAACGAAATTTTTAGCTGAAAAATTGGGATAAATTACTTATTTATGCTCCAAGTATAGATTGTGGGTATTCGTTAGAACCGCCTCATCCACACTCTATATTTTAGAGCAGAAATAAGAAAAATAAGGTATACCCCTGTAAACCCCAGTTTTACTATATGAAAGTGGGGCTCTTATATGGGCGTGTTTTCGTAATGAAGATGCTGAAAGTAACTGCTTCTTTGTTTGATTCTCCGAGTATTGTCAAAAGAGAAGTTATTGCTTCAAGCGTTACGGAATAGGAACATTAAGCATGACGATGGACCATGCAACGAAGACTCCAGGCTTAACGGCATTGGCGACAATTGTTGGTTTTCTTTTGCTCCAGTAGTTCAATTATTTTATGCTGTCCAGTCCTCATTGTTGTTTTATCCCTGTATTCGTTTAATATTTCTGTTCTTGGAGATGCTGCGCTGATAAGGTAGTGGAAACCCCTTACGCGGACTGAATATTCGTTTGGCAGCTACGTATTACACTAGATGGTAATAGAATTCCGGGATGTAAGGGCAGGTTAGAAATTGATGACTTAACCCTTTCCCACTCAGATACGTGTTTTTACGTGTCTGCACCACCCCCAAATCCCATTTTAAGCCCCAGAAGCACTTTCCTACCCCTGGATAGTTATGTTTGCTTTACGATTTGAAGGCCTAAAAAGTGACCTTTTTTTTTCGCGCGCCTCCCCACTAAAACTATTCTGGGGATCTGAAAAATTGTGGGTGTATGGCCCAACCGGCGTCTAAAATTTTTATCTCATCACGTGAACAAGTCCGTGAAATGAAGTCCAACCTATACCCCACTTTATATAGAGAAAACTGGGGTTTACCGGGGTATACATTATTTTTCTTATTTTTGCTCCAACACATAGGTTGTGGGTACTCGTTAGAACCGCCTCAATGAGGCGGTTCTAACGTGCACCCACAACCTATGTTTGCAGTATTTTAAAGAACAATATCACGGATTTTCATAAGAAAGGTAGCCATTTTGGAGATGTGAAAAAAATGCACTATGTCGCACGGGTGTGTTATCGTAATGTGCACACGCTATTGATGCAAGGCATATATTTGTTTGTCGATTCAAGCCGATATATTGAGAGCCACACGTGCTCCGAAAGCTGCACACAACATTTGCTTATCAGAGTCACTGGCTTCGCTTATGGTGATTCCTGCCCGTGCAATGAGTATTTAACCCTTAACTTGCTGAATATTCATCTAAGCCACACCACCGGTCCCGATAGCTCAGTTGGTAGAGTGTCCACTCCGGGGAACGGGAGGTAACGGGTTCGATCCCGGGCCGCGGCATACCAAAGTCGTTAAGAATGGTACTAGCTGCTCCTCGCTTGGCCCTCAGATTTACGGGGTAGAGCCAGGACTGGTCGACCCAGTGTCAGGATAATGTGACTGGGTGTGGTATCATGTAATGTGTCTGGGACATGATACTTCAGTGAGGCAGCACTATAAAAGTGAGCATTGAGCTCCCTGTCGCAACCAGAAACCGTCGTGATATGACTTAAAAATTGTTGAAAGCGACGTTTAACCCAAATTCACACACACACACATCTAAGCCACACCAATTTCTGTCAATCAACCAATCAAATTACTTGATGTAATTTATTGCTACAAATTCATAAGCTGAATGCCAAACAGTGTAGATCCTGATCAGATGGCTTCTTCACTGTTTGCAAAGATAGGGGTTGTCGTGTACAGCAAGATAAGGGTTAAGCAAATATAAAGCAAACACTGACAATAGTGGTAGAGACATTATCTTTGAACGTATACTAATTGGGGATTGTAGACCTTAATATCCTGTACTTTAAGCAAACAGAGTAGACCCTGATCTATGGCGGCTGATCTGAATTTATACTGTTTGCCAAGGCCAACACAAAATTCCAGTCCGGTTTCTATACATTACCCTCTTACGCAACACTCTGACCTTACAGCGAAGAATAGCGCGACTATTTTCTAGAAATAATCATACCTAGATTTCCTACAAATCAATGTTTGTTTGATTTGAGGTTTAACGTCCCTGTCAACACTGTAAAGGTCATTTTGGAGACGTTGCTTCCAGTTTTGTAGGACTTTTACCCGACATTGAGATGAAATGTAATCTCAAGCCCTGCCGCCCAATGAGGGTTTATAAGCATGGACCGGCCGACTCGCACCGCTTTGCCTGTGCAGGCTTAGTTTCTCTAAGCGGTTTACCAGTACTCGTGTGCGGTTCGGTTTCAGCTCTGCGTGGAAGCATCATGCAGCCCATCTATTTCTACAAGCCCCGATGGGCGGGACTTGGGTACTCGTTAGAACCGCCTCACTGAAGCGGTTCTTACGAGTACCGACAATGTATGTTTTAGCGTAAATTAGAAACATAATGTAAACCCTCTAAACCCCAGTTTTACTATATATAAAAGTAGGGTTGAAGGGGTCCAAATTATAAAAGCATGTGTTCGTGATGATCAGTCAGTAATCAGTAACAACAATTTACCAGCGTAGACTAGTCAGTAACTACTCACCTACCAGAGCCCATGCATTGATTTATGTTTTGTATGAATCCAGTTATATTACACTTGGAATATGCCCATCGGGCTTGAAGAAATAGATGGGCTGCAAGATGCTTCACCGACCCGCACATGAGTACTGGTAGACCGCTTAAAGGCTCTAACTTGCCCAGGCAAAGCGCTGCGAGTCAGACTGCCCATGCTTATAAACCCATTTGGTTTCATCGTGTGGCAGGGCTTGAGATGTCATTTCATCTCAATGTTGGGTAAAAGTCCCACAAAATTGGAAGCTACGTCTGCAAAAAGACCTTTACAGTGTTATCGGGGACGTTAAACCTCAAATCAAACAAACAAACACTTGGAATATTTTCTGCCATTTTACAATTGAGACAGGCTTCAAGACATGTTTGTTGCTAAACATGACGTTAACGCACCCGTGTGTCATAGTTCATTCTTTTCATATCACCAAATTGTTACTTTTCTAATTTTCACAAAGATTCGTGTGGCGGTCGGGTAGTCAAGTGGTCGGGTAGCGATCGGGTATCGATCGTGTAAAGGTCTGGTGGCGATCGAGTTGATCGGGAAACGATCGTGTGGGGTCGGGGAATACTTTTTTACTCATTGCTCATATTGCCCGTACAGTGGTCGCCGTGTGAGCCATTGTCTCACCCAGATTTCCCGGCGCCTTTAGTGCCTCGCCTTCTCCATTCCTCGGCTTCTAGCTCCGTTACAGCCAAGACTCTGTCTTTTGGAGCATCAGCCACCTGGCTTTCCATCTCAATGACATAAGATTTGTTTGTTTGTACTGTAGTTTAATGGCCCAGTCAAAACTATTTAGGTCATTTTTGAGCCGGTCCGTTTACCTTTCCACACTTTTCCTGGGCAGGCTTATACGTAAGCAGTAAACCAGTACAGTGCACATTATTTCGCCAGAAACTGACAGCTGCCCTTCTTGAATCAGCGAAAGAGAGAGAATGACCGTAGAAATCACCACGAAAGAATGTTGGCGACCCCGGCAGGTACCCGCGTCCTCCTGATCACTGCCCTCGAACCCGCGTCCTCCTGATCATCAGTCAGACGCGCATCCGACCGAGCTACCGAGGCCCGCACAGTGCACAGTCTTTCACCAGAAACTGACAACTGCCCTTCTTGAATCCGTGCAAGGGATGGAATTAGCGTAGAAAAGATTTCATGATCAATGTTGCCGATCCTGACAGGTATCAAACCCACGCCCTGCTGATCACCAGTCAGACGCGCATCCGACTGAGCTACCGAGGCCGGCAGTGCAAAAATCATTTATTACCCATTATGATTACACCCATGCGAAATAGTGCATTTTTCATATCTTAATAATGGCTACTTTTATAATGAGAATCCGTTATAATGTTCTTATTTATACTGCGGACATAGGTTGTGGGTGCTCGTTAGAACCGCCTCGCTGAGCCGGTTCTAACCAGTACCCACAACCCGAGGCATTCTAACCAGTACCCACAACCTATATCTAAGAGCAGGAATAAGCAAAATAATGTACATGTATCTATCTACCTTTCTTCATATACTGATTCGGTCATTTTTGGCCAATACCTCAGTTGGGTGGTGCGCTAAATATAGAATTTAGCAAAAAAAAAAAATAGATAACTCTCTGGATGAGTTCTTAAAACTATTTACAATCTGCTTTCAGAGGTGTACTAAAACGCACACCTCTGGGTCCCAATCTACACAATGCGGGCTTTGAACTCCTCTGCAGTTTTGGCATTTTCCACAGAGGAAGGAAGACTATTCCACTGAGGAATAGTTCTAGGGAAGAAAGAATTCTCCAGGGCATCACAATAGGCCTGATACCTACGATATTGACTGTTGTTTAATTTCGATGCCCTTGTTTGAGTTGAAGTAGTCACAGGGGTCAAGTATATATCTTTATAAAGAGACACTGTGTCAGAGTGTATCTTATGAGGACTGCTCGCGACGGGCTTCCAACGATGGCCACTCCAGCTCATCGAGCACTTCAACAACACTACTTTTGTTCCGTCATCGCCTGCAGGTTCATCGGGCAGCCGTTCTCTGAACCTTCTCAACCTGTTGAACCTGAGTTTTAACATAGGGATGCCAAACAGGTGATGCATACTCGGGTTGAGGTCGAACCAAGGTTTTGTATGCAACATCCTTTGTCTGCCTAGGAGCAAAAATCCAAATTGCGTCTAAGAAACCCTAATGTCCGAGTTGCCTTAAATATGTTGACCCCAATCAAGATTATCAGTAATGGTGATTCCAAGATATTTTGCGGATTGGGCATGTTCCGATATATGCTGATGTAGTGAGTAGTTGAATTTAATCTGCTTGTCAGGAGGGTGCCGTGACACCCTCATTGAATGTATACCCCCTTAAACCCCAGTTTTCTCTATATAAGATGGGGTTTAAAGGGTTGTTAATTTCACTGACTTGTTCATCTGATTATCGACCTTTTTTACCCAAGTTTCTAACATTGCAGCATGAAAGTGTTTGATAAACAGAGCGAACCCTTATATTTCCTTTTAATTTTTTATCTTGAATGAGGAGAATATTTGACCTGTAGGTACTCAAGATATTAGTCTACATATTGGCCTTTCTTCTTTGTGATAGCTTAGCAGACACGTGACAAAGTTTTTCCCAATTTTACGCCATTTATATGCGCGTGCGCATGCGCGGCGAACTTATAGGGCCAGATACGTGACTTATTGTATGGCTCTATAGCTTAAAGTCTATTCTACATGTACATGTATGCGAGCAGCAAATACTCTGGCGATACTACGCTAATGCGCATGCTCGACAGAGCCTTTGTTGCTCGCCTATATAATTAGTTAGATTTTCTTATGGGCCGATCACTGAACAATTACGTCAAATGCAACTGCATGTAAGTCGGCCCCCGCCCATCGGGGCTTGATAGGCTGCATGAAACTTGTCAGACGCTCATACATCTAGAAATTGACTTACCCAAGGAGATTTGGCGAAGGATTTCATGTCTCGTACATATGTATGGGTAAAGCAATTCAATGTTGAAAGACCATTTTCGATGGGTTAAACAATACGGAAGCGCATTTTTATTTTTAGACAGACCATCACGAAAACACGCCTATATGAGCCCAGCCAAGCGAATTTGTGTCTTCGAGCATTCCATCATGACAAATTTTAACTGCGCATGCCCAGCCACTCAGAGGGGCCAGGGATATGGCTTTCTGTCTGAAGGTTCCTCTTGATTCACTGCGTGTATGAGCGAGCAGCGAAGGTTCTGGCGAGACTGCGCGGATGCGCAGGCTCGCCTGAACCTTCGCTGCTCGCATAGGCGATAAGTACCTAAATCGCTTGACGGGGCCCATATAATTAAGACCCACTTCAAAAATAGCGGTTAACCCGATACAGATAACCAAAATATCAAAGGAAAAGAATAACTAGACCCTAATGGAAACACCAATAGCGGAAACCCAAAAGGACAGTTACTTTCCCACAAAATGGCCAATTGGCTATCCAAGACAAAAATATATAAGCGATACATTCAAAGACGAACTATAGCACAATTAAACTGTGACAGAAGAACCGCCTTGGAACGGTCATTAGAAAGTATTTCACGGGTGTAAGTGGGTGGGAGGGCAGCTAAAATCGATTTTACGCGAGTTGCAATTCTCGCCTTTACTTCCGTCGCGATTTGTACAAATAATGTGTTCATTCCGCATCAAGGCTACCTGAATTATCAGTGCCACATCTCCGAGAACACAAAAATCAAACAACGACAGAGATGAAACACCGGTGAGGACTCGACACCAATAAATGGGAAAAAGAAAACCAACAGTTAGACGGGCCCGACCAGAGACAGTTTTATTTTGTAAAACTGGAGTTTACAGGGGTATACATTATTGTTCTTATTTCTGCTCAAAGACATAGATTGTGGCTACTCGTTATACTCGTACTTTCTAACATGTACTTTGAACAGCAATAAGAAAAAATATCACAATTTTTCATCTTTAAAACATTCGTTTTTCGGTGGTAAAATTATAGTGTATTTGAATAGGCGTGTTTTCATCAGTATTCTCATGCACTTGCGTATTGATAACGTCAAAAATTTGCGACAGTATATTCTGCGATATACTGTCGGAAACCAGACGTCACGGAAACCCCACGTCATCACGTAACGTCGCTTTTCATTGGCTGGCACTTGGTTTTACGCAGCTCACAGCGCTTGTCGTTTTGTGCAAAATAGTACAATTTTAAGAAAACACACAAATAAGTGCATTAGAATAGATATAACTGTATTGAAAATTGTGATTTGGGGAGGTAAATCGTCGGTTTTACGGGCGCAAATTACGTTTAACGGCTCCGCTGACGCGTCGCCGTAAACATACCGAACTTTTTCCTTCATAGGCGGCGATCGGAATAAGTCGTGAATTTCCGTTAAAACCTATCTGGGCGAGATATTCGAGTTATCTCCCTGTACACCACTGGGATCAAGGTACAGAATAGCCAATATTTTTTCTCTAGTCGCTGACCTCAGGGAATCATTAATCATGTATCTGCAGATATGACATTTTGATCTACCTGTAGGTCTTCAAAGGAGCGCTTAAGTAGTGCTCAAATTAAGGCTATCTAAATGTGAAAAAGAACTTCTTGGAGTAACAACCATGCCTTTTCATTTCGAGCCATCTAGTATGAACGAACATATTTAACATATTGAAGAGCTACATTATGTAGAATTGCTTAATAATAATAATAATAATAATAATAATAATAATAATAATTATAATTATCAATATTAGTAGTAGTAGTAGTAGTAGTGTTTTTTTTTATTATTGTTATATTTTTATTTATTTTTTTTTTTTTTTTTTTTTTTTGACATGTAGGATATTGGGTCTATATCTCCTGTCAGTCTCTTGTCCAGTGATTTTAAATAAGGATTAAGGTCAAATATGATACGTGAAATCTCTTGACTCCGATCTTTTTATGCATTTATTTTATCTATTTTTTTTAAATAAATAACGCCATGAAAAATATTGTTAGCCAATCACGAACACACGCCTATAAGACTCGATCAAGCTGAACTCAGATTTTGTTTGTTTGTTTGATTTGAGGTTTAACGTCCCCGTCAACACGGTAAAGGTCATTTTGGAGACGTTGCTTACAATTTTATGGGACTTTTACCCGACATTGAGATAGCCCTGTCGCCAAATGAAACCAATAGGGTTTATTAGCACCGCCTCGCACTGCGGTTCCTGTACATACAGACTTAGATCCTCTAAGCGGTTTACCAGTACTATTGTGCGGGCCGGATTCAGCTCTGCGTGGAAGCATCATGCAGCCCATATATTTCTTCAAGCCCCTATGGGCGGGAGCCGAGATGAACTCAGATGAGAAAGGTCTTACATTGAAACCAATTTTGTTCCATGACGAAAACACGCCTATACATATACATTGTAAATTTTACCACCAAAAAATGAAAATTTTCAGAAGAAAAAAAAATATATATATATATTTTTCTTATTTCTACTCAAGACATAGATTGTGGATACTCGTTAGAACCGCCTCGGCGAGGCGGTTCTAACGAGTACCCACAATCTATGTTTTTAAGAAGAAATAAGAAAAATAATGTATAGCCCTGCAAACCCAAGTTTTACAATATGAAAGAGGGGTTATAGGGGGTCAAATTTTCGTGATGGTCTGCCGCAGTCATAATTGACACCTTAAGAGTTAACATTACACCGATATACAGTATATTGTATAAGATATTTCCTGAATAATTAAAAAGACGCCATAAAAAGTAACTTATAGGTAAACACATTTTGAAAAATGTTGTCTTCCCAAGTCATGATTGACACCTTAAGAGTCAACACTACACCGATATACAGTATATTGTATAAGATATTCCCTGAATAATTGAAAGGACGCCATAAAATTTACATAATGTGTAAACACAGATAAGCCTATTTATTTATTTATTTATTTATTTATTTATTTATTTATTTATTTATTTATTAATTATAAAGGACATTTCACTAATATTTGAATCGGCTGTAATGTTTGTCCTAAACAATTTTAACACAATTTCGAAAAATGTTATGTTGTTTGTCGAGCTATGGTTGACACTTTAAGAATTCAAGAAAGATATAAGTGTCTTAAAAGTCGGTCACAGAAGGTGATTACAGATACGGCATGAGGCATGCAATTAATATGTGAATGGGCTGCAATAGTTTTATGATCACATCACAAAAACACCCCCATATTACCCACTTTTATGTAGTAAAATATGGATCATTATTTTTTTATTCCTGCTAAAACATGTATTGTTGTTTGTCGTAAGAACCGCCTCGCTGAGGTGGAACTAACGATCCCATCAATTTATGTTTCGAGAATAAATACGAAAAGTAGCATTTTTTTTTTATCTGAATACTTCCATTTTTTGGTGGTAAAATTTTCAATATTTTTAATAGACGTGTTTTTCAAATTATTCAACTCAAAACCTGGAAAATGTCATCTGCACTAGTTATGATTTACACTTTAAGAGTTAATAAAACTGTACATAAATCAAGACACCACAAAAATTGTCTATCAAATCAATCACAAAAAGTGAACAAAGATGAGGCTGTTACTTTATTTATTTATTTATTTATTTTAATTTAATTAATCAAATTGTTATCTTCAATATTATGATTGGCATTTTAAGGGTTACACATGAGTGACACTTTAAAACTGTGACGAAATTTCCGACCGTAAAACCTCAGATTTACCTCCCCAAATCACAATTTTGAATACAGTTATCCCCTAAATATCACGAGGACAGCAGCATTGTAGACTGTAGCTGCTCTGTTTATCTTTGGACAAACAATCGATAAATAAGCAGACAGAAGGCTAGAAAATTCCCTTTATCATATGTCGTGTGAGAGTGTAGTTACGCCATGTAATTAATTTGATAATCCACTAGTCGATTAAATATGCAAAATAGTTAGATACGCTCCATAACGTTACATGTACGACGTCCTTAACGACGTCGCGTTTACTAATGGCGGAATATTGAAATTTTTTTGTAAAGCAATCGTGAATAAAATGCGTTTAAAATGTCATATGATAAAAAGAATCTTGCATTCGTGCCCATGCATTATTGAATTTATTAAACTCGTTGAGGAAAAGGCATAAAATGCTCGGCAAGCCTTGCAATTTATCCCATTTTCTCAACTCGTTTAATAAATTAAATTATACATGAGCAGTCATGTAAGATCCTCTATATACAGTCGAACTTTAATAACTCGAACCACTCTTTGACCATGAAAATTTGTTCAAGATAGGGAATAGTTCGAATCACTGAGGTTTACACATAGTGCCAGGTCACGAGGCCTAATGGGGGGTTGTGGAACGTGATAGCTCAATTGTAAGTACACTTGCCTCTGATGCTAGAGGTCCCGGGTTCGATCTCTGGCAGCGGCTATCAAATTTCGATGTCCGAACACGCTCCATTGGCATCATTTGCTTTGCAGGGGTGAATGTCATAAAGTGCACCGTCCCTCGGATCGGGAAGTTAACAGGAGGCCCTCTGTGCAGTGAGAGTATTGCCCTGTGCAGGTTGAAGACCCCTGCCGTAATTACTTGATTACTGTGTAGGCTTTCATCCTGCAAATCCGATGTGTATTGAATATATACATGCGAGTAATGGTCAGATGTGACCGATCGCAGTATAAGTAGAAAGAAAGAAAGAAAGAAAGAAAGAAAGAAAGAAAGAAAGAAAGAAAGAAAAAAGAAAGAAAGGAAAAGAAAGACAAAAAGAAAGAAAGATTACTTAAATATATCTTTAGGATCTTCTATAAAATAAAGCTATGTTGTGTGTGCTCATTAGAATCGCCTCCCTAAGGCGATTCTAATGAGTACACACAGCATACCTTTTCAAGCTAAAAACTAGAAAAAGACACATATTAAACCCGAATATCCTCATAGAACTCCAAAACTAGTTCGAATGAGCCATGGTAAACGAATAATCCGTGTTCGAGTTATCGAAGTTTCACAGTATTCATTTGGTCGATCGTTTATCGATCGACCTAAATGAAAAAAGAATCTGCGTTTGTTCACGTTCCCAAGAAAGCTAGATCGAACGCACTTTGCACTTGTCATTTCTATAACATGCCCGTGCGGCAAAGTGCATTTTTCTTATCTCAAAAATGGCTACTTTTCTGGTGAAAATCCGTGATATTTTTCTTATTTATACTGAAAACATAGGTTATGGGTGTTCGTTAGAACTGCCTCATTGAGCGGGTCTAACGAATACCCACAACCTATGTCTTGGAGCAGAAATAAGAAAAATATTCAATACCCCCGTAAACCCCAGTTTTCTCTATATAAAGTGGGTTTAAGGGGGTGTTTATTTCACGGACTTGTTCACGTGATGTACAAATAAAGATAACGGGCTACTTAAAGCCGTATTATTATTGTCGTCGTGACGGCGCAGAACACGGTGTCTAGGCGGTCTACACTGTTTGGTTACCGGCCCCGATAGCTCAGTTGGTATAGTGTCCGCTCCGGGGAACGGGAGGTCACGGGTTCGATCCCGGGCCGCGACATACCAAAGTCGTTAAAAATGGTACTAGCTGCTCCTCGCTTGGCACTCAGTTTTACGGGGTAGAGCTAGGACTGGTCGACCCAGTGTCAGGATAATGTGACTTGGTGCGGTATCATGTAATGTGTCTGGGACATCATACTTCAGTAAGGCAGCACTATAAAAGTAAGCATTGAGCTCCCTGTCGCAACCAGACACAGTCGTGATATGACTGAAAAATTGTTGAAAGCGACGTTAAACCCGAATTCACACACACACACACACACACACTACTATGTTTGGCTAAATTACAGGAACTAATCGGTTTTTATTTTGTTTTGTTTGTTTGATTTAAGGTTTGACGTCCCCGTCAACACTGTATTGGTCATTTTGGAGACGTTGCTTCCAATTTCGTGGGATTTTTACCCGACATTGAGCTGAAATGACTTCTCAAGCCCTGTCGCCCAATGAAACCAATAAGGTTTATAAGTATGGACGGTCCGATTCGGGCAGGCTTAGATCCTCTAAGCTGTTTACCAATACTCGTGTGCGGTCGGATTTCAGCTCTGCGTGGAAGCATCATGCAGCCCATCTATTTCTTCAAGCCCCGATGGGCGGGGGTCAAAACTAATGGATTTAACAAAACAGCCTAGAAGTCCGCTTATGACAATTTTCCCCAGCATACAGTCAGGGAATACTGTCATTGCTTTGATATTGGTAATGCGTGATGGGCATGTTTGACTTGTACGCCATGAACAGGACTTTCTTTGTGTATTTTTATTGGATTTTCCAGGTCAATGGTCCTTAATTATGTATGTTGTTTGACACATCTTCCTTTCTACAAAAATGTTTCTCTTTGTTTCTTTTAAGTTTAAAAATTTAGTTTTGCCTTTATTGTCATTCTGCATAAAGGAACGCTAAATATAAAAGTGCCGCCAAGTTTCAAAGATGCCTTGTTTTTTTCCTCCATTTTATCTTTTTGAGTCAGATGTACTTTAATGTGCAGAAAAACAGCTCTACTTGTCTGTTTCAAAATGTTTGTTTGTTTGCTTTGAGGTTTAACGTCCCCGTCAACACTGTAAAAGTCATTTTGGAGACGCTGCTTCCAATTTTGTGGGACTTTCACCCGACATTGAGATGAAATGACATCTCAAGCCCTGCCGCCCAATGAAACAAATAAGGTTTATTAGCATGGACGGTCCGACTCGCACCGCTTTGCCTGGGCAGGCTTAGATCCTCTAAGCGGTTAGTCAGTACTTGTGTGCGGGTCGGTTCCAGCTCAGCGTGGAAGCATTATGCAGCACATCTATTTCTTCAAGCCCCGATGGGCGGGGACGTCCAAAATTCTGTACAAAACTGTTTAAGAAACAGAATAGCGCTATCAGTGAATCGTTGAGCAATAAATCACAGTTGGGAGATCAGTTGTAAAGTAGATCAAATCACGAGCGCGTAGCGCGAATGATTTGTCTACTTTCAGTTAACCTCCAAACTGGGATTTATTACTCAAAATCACGAGCGCGTAACGCGATTGATTTGTCTACTTTCAGTTTACCTCTAAACTGTTATTTATTACTCAAAATTTCACAAACTGGAGCATATCTCTTTCGATTTTAAAACACTAAAAAAAGTTTGTTGCTTTCTTCCAAGTTTCCCAACCTTTCGCCATTGTTAGAAGAAATCGACTGTGAATATGTACTGAAGTCCTTTTGTAACGTTTTTGGTGCTAGAAAATGACAGTTACACCGTTCAAAGAATCAAGGAGCGATCTTATGAAACGGCGCATCACGAAAACACGCCTATCTAAACATATTGAAAATTTTACCTGCAAAATATGAAAATTTTCTGATGAAAAATTGCGATTTATTTATTTCTGCTGCAAACATAGATTGTGGGTGCTCGTTACAACCGCCTCGCAGAGGCGGTTCTAACGAGTACTCACAATCTATGTCTTATAGCAGGGATAAGGAAAATAATATATACATATGATAAATAGAATCTTGCATTCGTATTCATGTATTATTGAATTTATTAAACTCGTTGAGGAAAAGGCATAAAATGCTCGGCAAGCCTCGCATTTTATCCCTTTTCCTCAACTCGTTTAATAAATTCAATAATACATGAGCACTCATGTAAGATCCTCCATGTCTCACTGTCACATATTGATGGCTAGGTTTTACTACGTTTTTAAAACGTAGCTTACCAGCAATATATGTAGTAGAACGTGGTGAAACGTATTATGTACCACTATTTTTGGCTATATACGTGACCAAGCTACGTTTGTTTTGAATTTTTCAAAACATACGTGGCATTTCTATATACGTAGAGTATATCTAGCAAAAACGCAGTTAAACGTAGTAAGGCGTAGCAAAACGTTCGAAAACGTAGACGACACGTATTCAATAGGTACAAAAACGTAATAAGCAATATACCTTTTAGTCTTCTAGGCATTTCTACGCTTTATCTACGGTTTCCTACGTCTTACTACATTTTGCGTTTAATTCTAAGTTTTATTCATCGTGTTATTACGTTTTATAAGTTTCGGTAGGTAATACTAGGTATCACTTCGCAGTAAAACGTATTAAAACGTAGACGAAACGTATTCAACACGTACAAAAACGTAATAAGCATTATACCTGGAGATCCTCTAGGTATTACTACATATTATTTACGGATGCCTACGACTTGTTACATTTTCTACGTTTGATTCTAAGTTTTACTACCATTTACTTCGTTTTTGCTAGGTATACGTTTATCGAATTGCTACGTATGTTTTGAAAAATTATTTCAAAACAACCCAAACGTAGCTGGATCAAGTACCTAGCCATATATATATAGCCGTATACAATAAGTGTTCACTATTTTTTACTGCGTAAATTGCCGTTCTGATACGTTTTATAAACGTCGTAAAACTAGCCCTCAATACGCAACAGTGTAACGGTGGTTCAAATTGTAGTTGTACGTAATTTAACGCATGAGAAATGAATCAGAAACGGAGGAAAATGTAAATCCGTACAAACGAGGCAAAATTTTGGCCAAAACGTAGGGCAGGAAACGATGTAAAACCTAGCCCTCAGTACGTCACAAGGAGACTTGGGCTGAGGCCCCAGTCACACTGTCACGCACTGAGCTACGTTAAATTTGCGCCGATTTGTAGGGAATTGATACCTAGCAATATCCTACTGATGCGTTATAAAATATAGATTCTAAAACAGCGCGCCTATATAGGCAATGGAAAATAACTGTTTTATTCTGCAACAAATCACAACTCGGAAGAGCGTCACGAGTGACGTCATTAAAACTGCCAATTTAGGACGTCACTAGTAGATTTCCTTGACGTTAGACGGTGTAACGTCATTTTCTCGCATCGAAAACGTTAGAAAAGGATAAAAATGCGTGTGTTTCGGTCGATAATTTTCGCGGGATTTCTTCTAACACTGGCGAAAGGTTGTGAGATTTTCAAGGAAACAAAAACATTATTGCAAATTTTCAGCGTGTTAGAATCGAAATAGATCAGCTCTAGTCTAATAAATCACAATTTGTCGGCCAGTTGTATGTAGACAAATCACGCGCGCTACGCGCTCGTGATTTGATCTACCTTACAACTGACCTCCAAACTGTGATTTATTACTCAACAAATCACAGTTAGAGCTGATCTATTTCTAAAATAAAATGTGGCAAAACATATTAAGGCGTCGGAAACCGTAGGTAATGCGTATTGTAATATGTTGAGGGTCTTCATGTTTATTGTTTGTTACGTTTTTGTACGCATTGCATGCGTGTCGTCTACGTTTCAGTACGTTTTACTACGTGTTTTTGCTACGTATTCTCTAAGAAGATCGAAATGCCACGTATGTTTTGAAAATTTCAAAGCAAACGTGGTTGAATCACGAAAATAGCCATACATAGCCGTATGTACTACGTTTACACGAAGTTTTGCTACGTTTTAAAATAAACAGTAAAACCTAGCCCTCGATACGTGACAGTGCAACTGTAGCTTATATAACCGTATGAAATACGTTTTCACTCCGTTTTACCACATTTATTGCCGGTCCGCTACGCTTTAAAAGATTAAAAACCCAGCCCTCAATACTTGACAGTGTGACTGTGGCCTTAAAGGTAAGACACCAGAGTTTAATAGATTTGTTCTATAAAAAGGCTGTCCTTTGGAAGCAAGAAATACAATACAGCATTGCATTACGATAACACATCCGTGTGATATAGTGCATTGTTTCATACCTCAAAAAAGGTAATTCTCTGATGAAAATTTTTGATATTTTTCTTATTTATACTCAAAACATAGGTTTTGGGTACTCGTTAGAACCGCCTCATTGAGGCGGTTCTAACGAGTATCCACAACCTATGTCTTGGAGCAGAAATAATGAAAATAATGTATACCCACCTAAACCCCAGTTTACTCTATATAAAGTGGGGTTTATGGGGGTCATCATTTCACGGACTTGTTCACGTGATGGAAGATTGTGGCGTGTACAGATTTTTCTGGACGAGACTGGAATCGCGGTGATTCTAACAAATACCCATAACTTCTGTTTCCGACAACGAGCACCCTCAACCTATGTTTTGAGAATTTATAAGAAAAATTTCGAGGATTTTCATCAGAAAAGTAGCCATTCAGGAGATGTGAAAAAATGCACTGTCTCGCAGGGGTGAGTTATCGCAATGAGCTAGTTTTATTCTCATATGCTTTCAAAATGGAATCAATGATAACAAAGGACCAGAAAAATCTTAATTGTGATGAAAGGCAAGAGGACTTCACGACCCTTTCAACTGCTTTAACCCTTATCTTGCTGTTCACGACATTCCCTATCTTTGAAAACAGTTTAGATCCAGATCAGATGGCTGAAGCCATCTGATCAGGATCTACACTGTTTGACATTCAGTTTATGAATTTGTAGGAATAAATTACATGAAGAAATCTGATTGGTTCAAAGTCAGAAATGGGTGTGGCTTAACTGAATATTCAGCAAGAGAAGGTTTGAACTCAGCTGCTCTATATAACCTGTTGTTGTTCCGTAAAAAAGGTTATCCGTTATATATTGACAAAATTAGACAAAATGCTACTATAGCTCAGTAGAGCAAATGTCCGTATTTGACAAAATTTTGTTTTGTTTTCAAATACGACCTAGCTGTCGAATGAACAGATTGCATTTGATTTATCAGGATGCCGAAAGTGAATGTTTGGATCTTTGAATTGCTTCTACTGGGAGTTTTCATTTCTTCTGCAGAAGGTTTGAAGAGTTTTATCATGCATCATATCTAGCATTATAAGAGCCCCGCCAAGCGAATTTGTGTCTTCGAGCATTCCGTCATGACAAATTTTAACTGCGCATGCCCAGCAATTCAGAGGGGCCAGGGATATGGCTTTCTGTCTGAAGGTTCCTCTTGATTCACAGCTTGTATGAGCGAGCAGCGACGGTTCTGGCGAGACTGCGCGGATGCGCAGGCTCGCCTGAACCTTCGCTGCTCGCATAGGCGATAAGTACCAAAATCGCTTGACGGGGCCCATAACAAGTCAGCAAAGAATTTTGGTCAAACGCTAATGTCGTATCGATGTCGGCCCGACATTGGCCTGCATTACGAAAACATGCCTATATAATTATGACCCCCTTGAACCCCACTTTGCTACAGTAAAACTGGGATTTACAGGGGTAAACCTACCTTATTTTTTCTTATTTCTGCTCTTAAATATAGATTATGGGTACTCGTTAGAACTGCCTCATCGAGGCGGTTCTAACGAGTACCCACAATCTATATTTTTGAGCAAAAATAAGAAAAATATCACATTTTTTCATCCCAATTTTTTTTTGTTTTCTCGGCGGTAAAAACCATGTATTAGTATAGGCGTATTTTCCTAATGGAAATTTTATGTTGGCTCGGTACGGAGTATTTTCCGAATCTAGTGTAGGTTTATTTATTACAGCGAAACTTCGATAGTTCGAACACAGATATCTCGCTTACCACGGCTCTTTCGAAATCGTTCTTGGCTGACGCGTCGTTAAACACGAAATCATCATCATCGAAATCGTTCTTGAGTTCCGAGACAAAAAATCCCATAACTGCAGAAATTAATTTATCTGTAGAAATTAATATTTTGAGATAATTTTCTTATTTTAGATGGAAACTGTTTGTTGCCCATACTCAATAGAATCGCCTTATTTTAATGAGTATGACAATAAACAGTCGCCCGTAGAATGGGCAACTGTGCATTGTTATACTTATTAAAATCGCCTCAATGAGGTGATTCTAATGATGTATACAAAAATAGCTAAATTGTAAAGACATTAAGATAACATATCCATGTGAGATATAGAGGATCTTGCATGAGTGCTCATGTATTATTGAATTTATTAAACTAGTTGAGGAAAAGGGATAAAATGCGAGGCTTTGCCGAGCATTTTATCCCTTTTCCTCAACGAGTTTAATAAATTCTATAATACATGAGCACGAATGCAAGATTCTATCTATCATATGACATTTAAAAAACCTTTTATTCACGATTGTTTCACAAAAATGTCAATATTCCGTCATTAGTAAGCGCGACGTCATTAAGGACGTCGTACATGAAAATTTACGGGACGTATCTAGCTAATTTGCATTTTTAATCCACTAATGGATTATCGAAAATATTACATGGCGTTATTACACTCTCAGACGCGACGTCATATGATATATTGCAGTCTTTCATACCTCCAAAAAGGTCATTTTTCTGATGAAAATATATGATAGTTTTCTTAGTTATACTCCAAACATAGGTTGTGGGTGCTCGTTAGAACCGCCTCATTGAGGCGGTTCTAACGAGCACCCAGAACCTTTGTCTCGGATCAGAAATAAGTAGATTCATGCATACCCCAAGTTATCTCTATAAAGTGGGGTTTAGCGGTGCGTTTATCTCACACGGACTTGTTCGATATCGAAATATATATATCCCTATCACTTCTCCTGAGAGGGCGCTATGGTCAACCCTTAGTAAATACATGGTTAGTGACTTTAATACTAAAATATAATCGGTGAGCCTTAGATAATTTTATAGGGGTGAGCTTTAGCGAGCCCCTATAAAATTGTCCCGGCGAACCGATTATACTTTATCATTAAAACATTAATAATGTATTTACTTTATACCGCAATCCCAAAAATCAAGGGTTTTTTTTTCCGATAATATAGCAAATTATAATTACAAAAGACAGCAGATAGTGTGGCATGTTAAACTTTATTCAGTGCCATGGCGCGCACACGTAACATAACGCTTTACCCTCTGTATGTAAATTTGCAGATAGATACATGTAGCTTTGGAAATTATTTTCGAGGTTAAGACGCAACTGCAGTAGCAGTGCACAATTATTACAGCGGACCATTCAAACCAGGATAGCCCGAGAAGGAAAGAATCTAGCCGAAATTACTGAAAATAATTATAGAAAAGATAAAAACTTGCAGTTTGGTTGTTTTCCCAGGTATAAAAGGTTGCATGTTATTGCTGTCATGATGTGGCTCGTTGTATCCACTAGGCGTTAAAATGAATAATATAGAAGCAGATAATCTATATCCATTAAAATGAGCACTTTAATAGTTAAGCTAATTTAGTCTAGTCTCTCTCTTGCAATTTTAATAATCCTAAGATTTGAGACTCAACCGAATAGACTTGCCATTACTAAGAAGGTGATAATTGTTTAAACAATAAAAGATACCCAAAATGATCAGACTTTTATTATCAGACTAATAGCTAGTCTATATTTACCTATGTATTACGAAAACACGCCCATACAAATACATTGTAAAATCGCCGAAAAAAAGCGAACTCTTTCAGATGAAAAATTTCGACATTTTTCTTATTTCTGCTCAAAACATAGATTGAGGGTAAACGTTATCGAGGCGGTTCTAACGAGTATCCACAATCTATATGTTGGAACAGAAATAAGGAAACCTGTGAAAGTTAAGTATTGTCGGGGGAATGTCTGCTACAGTCGGTTTATGAAGCCGGTTTATAAAAAATTGTCATACATGTATCAGGTAATGTCAGTGATTCCTATGTCACATTACTTCCATACCAGTAAGTTACCTGACATAAAATAACCATGTAAAATAACACGACATTTATGTGAATTATCACGCAAACAATTTGTTTTGTAATGCACTGCTCATGCCAGTGCCACAAATGTTTCAGGCTCATAATTTAGATGTCAGTATTATGTATGCACATTACGACTCGTAAATTTATTTGTATGTCAGGACAATATTATGTCTGAGATAGGATAGATAGGCTTATGTAACAGACATGGAAACAAAATTTCCTTCATGATCATGGTAAAATAGTCATTGTAAGAGAATTATATCCTTTGCAACAATGTAGTAATGTGTGTTGGCACTTTGTCTTCAACGATACTTCCTTGTTGGTTTTGTTTCTGGTATTTACAGCCATGCCAGTAATAAGTTTGTCATATGCATGTGAAGCTATTGAAGCCACCTGCTTCTTACAGAATAGCCATTTCAGCTTTTATCTCATCGCATAATAGTCATAATTATAGTATTGTAAGTTATTAATGCAACGGTGGAAGTTTCGCTAAAGAAAGCTAGTAATATACACGTTACTTGTCAGTAAAATGCCAGCCACACAGCAGCCATTAAATCAACACCATCTTGAACAAAATATATGTTCAATTTGATTCAGTAAAACAAGAGAGAATTCTAGGATTCCAGATACTTATATGCATCCAACAAGTTGTAATCACCAAAAATGTTCATTTTAGTCCCCTTCCTCTGCTAGTACCATTATGTTTTTGATTATATATATGTTCCTTTATGTTTGTCCATCATGTAAACTAATCAACGTCGTCTCAGCGCTCCACGGGGGAAACCATGTAAATGTTTCAATTATCCTAGGAAATGTTATAAATCAACGCAACCTATCCGTTCCAAAGAAACTATTTCGTGCCCTAATTGATTGCATAACATGATTGAAATTCAAATTTACAGGATACGGATAGGGTTGCATTATTGTCGCCAAGCTAAGGCTAAAGGTCTAGAGTATCTTAACTATTTTGATCTTCTTGTCATCATAGCAATGTTACTAATAGGGGGCATAGAGAAAAACCCCGGACCATTAGATGAGTCTTTGAATTCATCGACCTCTGAACCTACTTTTCGAGAAATTACCCTCAACAGCAAATTTTCTATTGTTCACTATAATATTCAGAGCCTAACTTACAAAGTGGACGTTATAGAGTCTGAATTACGAAATGTTGATGCTATTTGCCTCACGGAAACATGGTTAGATAACAGAGTACCTAATGAAACAATAAAAATAAATGGATTTAGCTTATATCGTCGTGATCGCATGGGAGATAACCATGGAGGCATTTGTGTATATGTGCGTGATTCTATTTTTCCCGTAGAAGACCTGACCTTGAACTTCCGCAAATTGAATGTGTATGGGTTGAAATTTGTATTCATAACAGGAAAGAGTTGTTGGGTACGTTTTATAGACCTCCTAATTCAAATAACGCAATCTACACATGCATTGAGGACTCATTCGGGCTAGCATTTGATACTAATATTTCAAATGTAACAATAACAGGAGATTTTAATTTTGATGTATCAAAACAAACGTCCCATAGGAAAATTAATGATTTATGCCAGCATTTTAACTTGGACCAAATTATAACTGAAACCACGCACTATACAGAGAACTCCGAATCAATTATTGACCTATTTATGGTGTCAAACAAGAACAGGGTTGTTCTGAGTGGCGTTGGTAAGCCCTTTCTTGATCAAAACATAAGGTATCACTGTCCTATATATTGTGCATATAATTTTAACAAAATCACATCCCCAACTTACACAAGACAAATTTATTTATATCATAGAGGCGATTACCAAACACTTTCCCGCAAACTAAATGAAACCAACTGGAATTCACTGAAGGACGACGATGTAGATATCTATGCTAAAAATGTAACCGATGTGATCTTGAATCTTGTAAACAAACATATTCCAAATAAAACGATACATATTCGCAAATCCGATCCACCATGGCTGACTAATGATATAAAGAAACTTATGAGAAAACGTAAACGCCTATATGATAAGTACAAAAGAACAAAACAAGAGCAAGATTTTAATAAATACAAACAAGTCAGAAACCAGGTAACTTCTTTTATTCGAAGAGCTAAAGACGATGAACTCAACAAATTAAAGAATAAACTTAAAGATCCAAATATAAATCAAAAGGATTGGTGGAAAACATTAAAAAATTTCATTAAACCAGAACAACAATCTTCTATACCTCCACTGAAAGCCGATAACATTATTATTTGTGACGACAAAGAAAAAGCCGACCTACTTAACGATTTTTTTACACAACAAACAATTTTGGATGAAGTTAACGCGTCCTTACCACAAGCAACAAATACAACACACAACAAACTCGAGTCTATTATTATTACAAGAGAAGATGTGAAATCTATACTCTCGTCACTACCCACAGGCAAGGCGTCAGGCCCTGACCTTATTGGTAATAAAATTCTCAAGGATCTTGCCGAGCCTCTAACATCCCCTCTAAAAGATCTTTATAACTTCTGTCTTGAGAAGGGTAGATTTCCAGCTATGTGGAAACAAGCCAACGTTACTGCTATTTTCAAAAAAGACGATCCTTCCGAGGTGTCCAACTATAGACCAATATCTCTCCTTAGTACTATTGGAAAAGTTCTTGAAAAAAACGTTCACAAATATATTTTTAACTTTTATCGAGAAAATGCCATAATAACGCCATTACAGTCTGGCTTTGTACCGGGTGATTCTACTGTAAACCAGCTAACTGATATGTACAATACTTTCTGTCAAGCTCTAGACGAAGGCAAAGAAGTAAGAGCAATATTTTGCGATATTAGTAAAGCCTTCGATAGAGTTTGGCATAAAGGCCTTCTGTATAAACTTTCTTCTGTTGGCATTTCTGGACAGCTCCTCCAATGGTTTTCAGACTATTTAGAAAACAGAAAACAACGTGTTGTCTTACCTGGAACAGCTTCGAGCTGGACTTCAATTAAGGCTGGCGTCCCTCAAGGTTCTATTCTCGGTCCTCTCCTTTTTCTAATTTATATTAACGATATTGTCGAGGATATTCACTCTTCTATCAGACTCTTTGCTGATGATACAAACCTTTATATTATTGTTGATGTTCCTGTTGATGCCGCTGATAAACTAAATACTGATCTCTCTAAAATTAACGAGTGGGCTAAACAGTGGCTCGTCAAGTTCAATCCATCGGAGTCAATGGTATTTTCCAGAAAAAGGTACACGCCTAACCATCCTCGAGTCTTTATGAATGAAACCCAGATAAATGACGTAACATCTCATAAACACCTTGGTGTTGTATTTTCCAATGATTGTACATGGCATGAACACTTAGAGTATATAAAACTAAAGCATGGAGCCGTATAAATATCATGAGAAAACTAAAATTTAAACTCGATAGGCACTCGCTTCAAACAATATACTTTTCTTTTATTAGACCATTACTTGAATATGCGGACGTCGTTTGGGATAACTGTACTTTGTATGAAGTTAACGATTTAGAGAAAATACAAAACGAAGCTGCTCGCATCGTCACCGGTGCAACAAAACTAGTCTCTATAGAAAGTCTTCATAATGAAACCAAATGGGAATCATTAGCATCACGTAGGAAGAAGCACAAATTACAACTGTTTTATAAAATGCAAAACGGCTTGACTCCTGACTATCTTTCTTCACTGGTACCCGCCCCAGTAGGTAACAATTCTACTTACAACTTACGTAACGCACGAGACCTAAGTACTGTACAAGCACATTCTCAACTCTTTTATAAATCCTTCCTTCCATCAGTTGTACGAGACTGGAATGGACTGTCTGAAGAAATAAGAAATTCGCCAAGCCATGTCTCCTTCAAAAGACAACTTGATCTTAACCTGGCTTCTTTGCCGAGGTACTTCTGTAACGGCAAGAGGACAGGTCAGATTTATCACGCTCGTCTGAGAATGAGATGCAGTTCTCTCAATCAACCTCTATTTTCAAAAAACATTATTGAAAGCCCACTTTGCGTCTGCGGAGCTGTTGAAACTACTCAACATTTTCTATTTTCCTGCACACGATACACACATCTACGACAAGATCTCTACACTGAAATACAACCAATATGTCAGCCGTCTCTTGACGTACTTCTGTTTGGAAACCACGAATTATCGGATTCTAATAACAAGCAGATATTCTTAGCCGTTCAAGAATTCATAATCAAAACTAAACGATTCGTAGTAAACTTATAAGCTCCTGTAGTTAATATAATCCTATTATAAATAACCATATCTACTAATAGTATCATTAATAGTTTCCTTTACGACAGGATTCGTGCTATACTAGACCTCTAGCTTAACTTAGCCAGACAAGCTAAATGTGTAACATAAGATGTCACACTATCTACATTAATCTATTGTATTTTACATTCCATGTCCCCCGTGGAGCCAATCCAGCTAGACGCTAGGAATAAGTATCTAGAAATGAGTTTAACAAGAATATCCATAATAATATCATACGTCATTTTCACTTGTTCTGTATTATCACAAGTCATAACGCTACTATTGTACATTGATATTTTGTAAAAATGGGAGACAGAGTTCCATAAGTCTTTCGACTTTCTTATGAATCCCATTGTATAATATTGTCTTTGTTGATTTATCTGTATGTATGTATATCATGTATTATACAAATAAATAAACGTTTAAACTAAATAAGGAAAATGAAGTTTACCCCTTTAAACCCCAGTTTTACTATATAGAAGTGGGGTTCAAGGGGGTCAGAATTATAAAGGCGTGTTTTCGTGATGTTTCCAGAATGTTCTCCAATACGAAAACACCCCTATACAAATACATTGCCTTTTTTTTTGGCCAAGAATGAGAAATTTTAAGAGGAAAATTGTGATATTTTTTCTTATTTCTGCTCAAAACATAGATTGCGGGGACTCGATAGAACCGCCTCGTTGAGGCGGTTCTATCGAGTACCCACAATCTATGTTTTTGAGCAGAAATAAGAAAAAATAATGTATACCCCCTTGAACCCCGCTTTTACTATATAAAAGTGGGGTATGAGGGGGTCAGAATTATATAGGCATGTTCTCGTGATGCTGAGAAGTAAAAAAAAATCTTTTCTTTTAGCGCAGCCCCCTTTTTGTTTGCAAGCATTACATGAACACACCCATGTTTCATAGTGCATTCTTTCGTATCTCAAAAATGGTTACTTTTTGGATGAAAATTTGAGATTTTTTCCTATCTGTCCTTCAACCATAGGTTTGGGTGCTCGTTAGAACCGCCTAATAGAGACGGTTCTAACGAGTACCTATAACCTATGTCTTGGGGCAGAAATAAGAGAAATAATGTATCCTGTATTCTCCATATGAAGTGGGGGTATAGAGGGGTATTCATTTCACGGATTTGTCCCTGTCCTACATAAAAGTGTAGTTTATTTTTTCTTGTCCATTAGGATCATTGATTCCATTGTTGAATTTTGAAGTTATTTGAGGGTCACTGATGAGGCCTAATTGGCCGAAACTAGCTAGTCTGGCCCAGGAAACATGTAGACTCCATATTTTCCAGTTTTGTGGTGTATTCCTTGCTTCCCAAGGATAACCCTTTCTAGAACAGTGTTAACATAAAGGAAATTTAAAGGAAGCAGAATTTCCAGAAAGTTCCCAATCTCCTTAATATGGCTGTATATTTTGACCACTTTTTCTCGTTTAATGGGCTCTTTTGTTTATTTTCGTAAAGCATTTCATAATTAGAAATGTAAGATAAAATATGCGACTCCGGTTGAAACTTTATAATAACCCATTCAGTACCAGAAACATCTAAAAGGGTACCTTGGTTAACAGTGCAGGCCCAGATCAGACGCCACAGAACGCGGCGTCTGATCAGGGCCTACACTGTTTGCAAAATGTTCAGCCTTTTTCCCCGAATAAAATTTGAAAAAAAAAAACACAACCTGACACCCTTGAATTATGATATGGACTCCTGCTATTTATAAGGGGGTAGATTCTATTTGATACAAAAAGGGTTAATATCAGTTTAAGGACCAAGTGCCCTGATACTCCAAGCTCAGTTTAAAGTATAATTGCATAAAACAACATCAGTGTCAGTTTTAATCTAAACAATAAAAATACAACTTACTGTACACCAGCAGCTTACCATATTTAAATGCCTAGGAAGCATGGTGAGCTGGTTAAGAGAATTCAAGAAAAAATTACTGCTGATGTGCTCTTTTGCTTAAGAAGTGTGCAAACGCAAAACGAACAGTCTGAACAGTCTGGTTTTCATACGGTATAATGCATTTTCTCAGGTACCCCAACACGTGCCCATGACTGATTTGTAGAAAATCCGGGTAATGGTTATTTATAGAAAATTGACACGCTATTCTTATCGATGCATAAGAGTGTTATCTATAGAATCTGTGCTGGAATCATGGGTTGGGCTTTGCCAGAAGTGTAGACCCAGATCAGATGCAGTGTTCTGCAGTGTCTGATCAGGGTCCACACGTTTTGCTTAAAAACACACTTAAATTTAAGGGTTAAAGTAAACATGTTTAGTCTCAAGTCTCAGCCAAGCCTTCACTCTGTATATACCAGTACTCTTTTCAAGCCATTCACTTTTGACAGAGTAATTACAAGCTGTGGGTTGAAACGACCAGTAATGAGTGTTAATAGATATGATTCAGTGATAGCAAAATTCAGGGTAATTTGATAGGAGTCAGATCTGACTCCCTCAAAAACGCTAAGTCCATAGAGTGATATGGACAACGACAAACAATAAAGTGTGCTTAGACTTGCCCAAGTCCCTACATTTACATTTTCTATATCAAATGGGCCCCGTCAAGCGATTTTGGTACTTATCGCCTATGCGAGCAGCAAAGGTTCAGGCGAGCCTGCGCATCCTGGCAGTCTCGCCAGAACCTTCGCTGCTCGCTCATACAAGCTGTGAATCAAGAGGATCCTACAGACAGAAAGCCATATCCCTGGCCCCTCTGAATTGCTGGGCATGCGCAGTTAAAATTTGTCATGACGGAATGCTCGAAGACACAAGTTCGCTTGGCGGGGCTGAAATGAAAGTCCCTTTAAACAAAAAAATATGTAAAAGTCTCTTTAGTCTTCATCTCTGAATGTAGGTTACAATTTTCATACAAGATTGTATTGCTATTTTATTTACAGTGTATTTATTTATTTATTTATTTATTTATTTATTTATTTATTTATTTATTGTAAACATTTAATTATACAATGGACACCTAATTTACAGACTTGGGCAAGTCTAAAGTGTGCTAAACGAAATCTTAGATCAGCCTATAAACAAGTGTGGTCACAACCCCAGATAAGAGGGGGTATCCACATATTATTTTGCTTATTCCATGAAAACATATGTTGTGTGTATTGATTAGAAGCCAAATCTTTAAACATAAGTCTTTATGCAGAAATAAAAAAAAAAATATCAGTTTTTTTTTTTTTTTTTTTTTTTTATGAAAAAGGCGCCTTATCTGGACTCATCACGAAAACATGCCTATATAATTTTGACCTCCTTAAACCTCGCTTTTATATAGTAAAACTGGGGTTTGCAGGGGTATACATTATTTTTTTTATTTCTGCTCAAAACAAAGATTGTGGGTACTTGCTAGAACCGCCTCGCCGGTTCTAAAAAGTATCCACAATCTAAGTTTTGAGCAGATATAAGAAAAATATGACAATTTTATCATCTGAAAATTTTATTTTTTTCGGTGGTAAAATTTACAGTGTATTTGTATAGGCGTGTTTTCGTAATTAGGTATGTGGTCAGAATGCTGCATGAAGCAATTTTGGGTCTTTAGAACTCCCCATATTCTGAGCAACAAAGATCCCAATAAGCTTGCGCAGTCTAATCTGAGTCTTCGCTCGGCGCACAAGCTCGAAAACGCTTTCTTGACGTTGATTTGAATGACGTACAGAGAGCAATGACACCGAGCGAACAGACTCCGACTATTGGGATCATCCATGGATTTTCATGCATGAACATTTGCCGGGTCCTGAAGAAGCTGTCTGAATACGGGGCCGCCAGATCGGGTGTTCAAATATCTTCCGAGGGCCCCGGCAAATGTTATTGCAATGAAGCTCGATGTTCTGCATAACTTACGATTCCAAATGCAAATTGAGACGAAAACGCCCTAAATCCCCATGCAAAGTCTTCAAATGCGACTGTAAACTAACATGGTGTAGTTCAGAACATTGTTTACAATGACGTCAGATCCGCAATGGTGTTCTGACGCCATCATAAAATTTTAATAAAAAGCTTTGTTCAGGGCGACAACGTGACTCACTCAAACTAGGTAAAACAAAGCAAGGCCAATCTTATGATATCAAATGTTCAATTCCCAACGTTCATGCGGCCTCATGTTCAAACAGCTTCCTCGGGACCCAGCGAATGTTAATGCAATGCAATAACCATGGATGATCGTTGTTCTTGCATAACTTACAAATCCGACAGCAAATTTTGACGAAAATGCCCTAAACCTCCATATAAACTCCATATAAACTCTTCAAATGCGACCGGCGAACCAACATGACGACCAGTTCAGAATGTTGTTCACAATGACGTTATTACGTAGTAACCATCTGACGTCATCATAGAACCCTATTACACTACGTTCAGGGCGATAATGTAACATCGCTCAAAGTAAGGAAACAAAGCAAGGCCCGTCTTGTGATACCAAAAGCTCAAAATCCATGTTCAAACAGCACGCGAATTTCATTTGAACATGTTTTTTTTTTTTTTTGTTTTTTTTTTTTTGTTTTGTTTTGTTTTTTGTTACTGTTTGAGCACGGCTTTCGGTCCATTTGACAATGGCTTCAAACAGCCATGCGCATAAGTACTTATGCAAGAACAAATGTTCAAATCCCTACGTTCAAACAGGACGCGAATTTCATGATTTGAGCATGGGTTTTGTTCTTTTGACACGGCTTCTGGCCCATTCCAAAAAACTTCAAACAGCTATGTTCATAGCATTTTATGCAAGAAGCATGTTTCAGGCTTCAATGGGTATTCTTGCACAAAATTCTATTAACATACAGTAGAACTTCGATGGCTCGAACACCGTTGGCTCGTTTACCATGGATGTGTCGAACCCATTCTTGAGCCCCTAGCGAAATCCTCTACATAAGAAATAGTGGGGATAATTAAAAGGAGATTTTAGTCTTTTATCTTGCAAATGTATGCTGTGTGTACTCATTAGAATCGCCTCGATGAGGCGATTCTAATGAGTACACACAGCATACATTTTCATTATAAAACACTGAAAAGATGTCTAAAAGTATCTCGTTATGCCTCCTGGCAGTAACCCTCAGTGGCTCGAACTACCCCTGTCTCGAACAGATTTTCGTGGTCCCAAAGGTGTTCGAGCCATTGAAGTTCGACTGTAGTTGTTTGAAGCTATTCATGAATGCACTAGAAGCCGTGTTTAAACAACAAAAATATATAAATAGATGCCGAGGAAGAGTACAGCCTACCAAAAGTACCAAGAGGAAGGGTAACGAACATCACGAAAACACGCCTATATAATTCTGACCCCCTCGAACCCCACTTTTATATAGTAAAACTGGGGTTAAAGGGGTATACATTATTTTTCTTATTTCTGCTCAAAAACATAGATTGTGGGTACTCGATAGAACTGCGTCGTCAAATATAAGTGGTCGTCACCCCACCATCAGGGCCCATATCAGTTTCCCTAGACCATACTTTCACTATTTCATATCGATGTCTAGATTCATTTGAAAACGGCACAAAACGTTGCAAAAACAATTTGGAGAAAATAAATAAATAAATAAATAAATAAATAAATAAATAGAAGGACATCATATATGGCTATATAGCTCATATTCTTATTGCATCGTATTAAGGTCTAGTATTTACTGCGTGACAAAACGTAGCAAAATAACAGGGATTGCAGCGGATGAAAAATCAATATTATAATGTCATCTGTCAAGCAACCTCGCACCGGCTCATCCACAGGTCCGAGGTCCACTGCATAGACCCGAGCCAGAAAGCCAAGGCCCACACAGCTGACCGCGGACCTGAGACCGGGACAGCCCGGAACTACCTGACCATTGACTATTGATTCCTGACCTCAGTGTTAATACGATGACCTCCAAAAATACAGGATAGTTAGTTAATAAAAAAGGGTTACATACAACCGTCCGAAACGGCATAAAATTACTGAGCTTGGCCCAACAAGCGACAGCGAGATTGGGGCCAACCTGATGGTAAGAAGGATGCTCCTCAATATCGCATATAAAAGCCCCACACTCATGATCTACCCACGACGGCACGAGCCCCAACCATAGCAATATACTATAAGACAAACCCGGCAAAAATAAAAACAAAAAACAAACAAGAACGCCAGCACGAGACCCAACAGCCCCACCCCCCACCCCCGGACCCGGCATGTGCTTATAATGCCAACGCCCTCGGCATCTATTAACATCAGTGTCCTATGCAGGTGTGGAATATTTAAAGTTTCCTTCCCTACCTCACTTAGTTGCACTATAGCAGTACAACATCTTAAAATGTTGAGAAGGACAAACTCACACTCTGAAACAACCCACACGCACGCCCGGCGAAAAATCAGACCAGCCCACGCACCCACACAGCCCAACCAGAGACCTCTTCTGCAGCACGTTGGGGCACCGGGCCCCTAGCCATCCACGGAGCGCAAACCGAAGTCCCCGACCAGACTGCGCATGCGCGCACTCCACTCGTTTTCGTAATGTTTCTAAGAGTATAACTCTGGAAATACTGTAATGTCACTGTGTTGGTTGTGCAGCAGAAAAAGCTTCTGATATATAAGTGGAAAAATGTGTCAGCAATACACTTCAAGAAATAACGTCACTAACAACAACCCAAATCAAAGCACTGAGAGTACTGGTGGGTCGATTGTCTCTGGGTGTAGTTAGGAAAAATGGGCCTGAGCGTGGACTGTTTCGTTTAACCCTTAAACTCCTTTATTGAAAGCAAACCGTGTAGACCCTGATCAGACACTGCGTTTTTCGGTGCCTGATCCTTAAATCCCTATACTCTAAGCAAGCAGTGAAGACCCTGATCAGACGCCGCGTTCTGCGGCGTCTGATCTGGGTCTACACTGTTTGCCTAGCCCAACCCATGATTCCAGCCCAGATTTTACAGTTAACCTTTTAAGTAAACACGCTGACCTCACTGCGATAAAATTCTATAAATAATCTGCGTGGATTCCTACAAATCAGTGATGAGAGCCTTTTCGCGCGCTTTTGATTGATTGGTCAATAATGGTCATGTGGTTATCTCTGCGTTGGTCACGTGGACATTTGCAAGAATCGACTTTCTACCGTATGGTACATTTGGGTCGATTGATAAACAATCGACCCAAAAATGCCAAAGATTTTAAAAAAGTCCCAAAAAGTAGACATATTTAGAAGCAACCCCCACAAGGGGAAAAAACAACAGAAAAACAAATACCTGCTTAATGGCCAATACCTTCGAAATTACATGATTTTCCCAGAGCTTGATGCCAAATAAACATAATTCCGACTGCATTTTCTTTTTTTTTAGTTTAAAACTAGAGCAAGTCGATTATCTCCGCGCTATGAAAATCATGTTACAACAAAAGGACCCAAAATACTTCTTTATGACCTCCCTGGAGTAAATGCCCCTGGAGCAAACTTTTCGCACCACTGTATACTATTCTTCATTACCTTTGATTTGATATGCAACATGCCTATGTGTGTGCAAAATAGAGTTTTTGCTCTTGGTGGAGTCAGTCCCCATCCCCAGGGTGAGGGGTAGTGGGGGGGGGGGGGTCACGTCAGAATTCCAAATACGTTACTCCATTTCTCCTCAATAGTGCTATTACCTGTGACAGTTTCAAAATTTCAAAATACTGACTTTAAAAAGCCTAAGGGGAGTTGTGTGACAATCGCAAGAGGACCCAAAATCCTACTTTTTGTCTTCTGGTGACCCGCAGACATGCCCCAGGGCATAATGTTTGCACCACTGTGTTCCACTTTTCTTTACCTTCAACTTGATATGCAACATGACTCAAAATAGATTTTTGACCTCAGTGGTCATTACATCCATACGACTATTATCTGTCATTAGCTACTGTTTGTTTGTTTTTTTTTTTTTTTTTTTTTTTTTTTGTTGTTTTTTGTTTAACGGCCCAGTCAATACTATTTTAGGTCATTTTGGGCCGGTCAGTTTACCTATCTACAACTTTCTTAAGCAGGCTTATACGTTAGCGGTTAACCAGTACAGTGCACATTCATTCGCACATTCTGACCACTGCCGTTCTTGATTCAGCGGAAGGGAGAGAATGGCCGTAATCAATCTCCACGAATGAATGTTGCCGAGAACCCCCGTCCTCCTGATCACCAGTCAGACGCACATTCAACTTAGCTACTGAGGCCAGCTGAATATTCTACGTCAAAATGCCTAGGAGGAATTATGGGGACCCAAAATATAATTTTTCAACCTCTGCTGGCCCTAAGACATGCCCCCACGGGGCAAAATGTTTGTACCACTGTATTCTACTCTTCATCTTCATTACCTTCGATTTGATATGCAGCCTGACCATGTTTGTACAAACTAGACATTTTTGACAAATGGGGCACATTCCTGGCTTCGTCCGAGAGGGGGTGGGGGGGGGGGACGGGAGGATCGCATCAAAATTCCGAATACGTTACTGCAGTCCTCGTCTATAGTGCTATTAACCCATATATGCCTAGCGGCCCTTTTTTGGGACGTTGGCAAACAGTGTAGACCCAGATCAGACGCCGCAGAACGCGGCGTCTGATCTGGGTCTACACTGTTTGCTCAAAGAACATACATTTTTGTACAACTTACATTAAACAAAACAAATCTGACACCCTATAATTGAAAATGGACAACTCCAAATTTATAAGATGGAAGATTCCATTGTCATATATGGGTTAACTGGGACAGTTTCAAGACTCTAGCTCTAAAAGCCTAGGAGAAGTTGTGTAACAATCGAAACTGTATTCTACTCTTCTCGGTCCCCGCACATCGGGTTTGAAGAAATAGATGGGCTGCATGATGCTTCCACGCAGTGCTGAAACCGACCCGCACACGAGTACTGGTTAACAGCCTATGGGATCTGAGCCTGCCCAGGCAAAGCGGTGCGAGTTGGACCGCCCATGCTTATTGACCCTATTGGTTTCAGTGGGTGGCAGGGCTTGAGATGTCATTGAGATGTCATTTCATCTCAATGTCGGGTAAAAGTAGAATTAGAAGCAACGTCTCCAATATGACCTTTACAGTGTTGACGGGGACGTTAAACCTCAAATCAAACAAACGAATTCTACTGTTCTTTACATTCGATTTGAAATGCAATATGATCATGTGTAAACGAAATGACTGCAGTCCTCAGCAATAGGGCTATTGTCCGTGAACGTTTAAAGGTGCATTATTGAGCTACCGGGTCTAATTTTTTTTTTCTGGTTTTTATCTTCAATTCATACTCCTTTGTCATGTGTACACTTTTGGAGCCAAATACAGCTTCAGAACTTTGTGAAAATGGTCGTTTTCATTCGTGTTTATCCTTCGCTCTGAACATGTGTTCGGAATTTCTGTTCTAAAAATAAATCTGTCACTTTACACATACATGGCGACTGTATCGTCTCTGAGTGTCGTTACTTATGGCATGGTATTCATCGTCATATTTTTTTCCGATTCAGACATGGCCTAAGCAAACAAGGCCAACAATGAACGTCGCATAACGTCATATATGGGGATTCTATTTTTGTCACGAACTAAAAATAGATCTATCTAGTGTTCGAAACCTACTTAGGGAATCCCTCTCAAACTCGTTTACCTGTCATCATAATTGTTCGCATCTTTGCATAAAATGCATTCATTTTTATTGTTTTAAAGAAAAATACCGGCTTTATGTATTTTATTTTTGGAAGCATTTTTTAACGATAGCTCAATAATGCACCTTTGATGGTCTAGAAGCAATGGAGTGACATTTCAGACGTACGGACGGACAGACGGACGGGGGTATTACATGATCCCCGCTTTTCATCGAAAATCGCGGGGATAATAACATCTTTATAAATTATTGATTAAACAAAACATTTTATTTCTGCTAAGCTACATGGCTTTAAATATATTTTATGACTCGTTAAAATGGATTCTTTCGAAAAACCAACAAGGCTTAGTCACGATAATGGCCTTAAGTAATTCATTAATATTGGCCCGTTATATACAATAAAATTCCTATATTAAGACCACCTTTGGGACTGTTCAAAAGTGGTCTTTAAGACCACTTTTGAACATTCCCAAAGGTGGTCTTTAACCAGTGGACCCTGTATGCAGGAAACACAAGGAAAGAATAGCTGCATCCTACTAAATACGCTTTTTATCGCAGAATTAGTCTAAATTTAAGGTGGTCTTAATAGCGGAATTTTACCGTACCTGTGTAGAATATTAAGGAAAGATAATCATTCGGCTGCGTTTCCCTTTGTGCAAACATTACGAAAACACGCCTATACAAATACACTGTAAACTTTACCGCCGGAAAAAAACAAGAGGGCCATAGTGGTCCTGGATCGTTCACCTGATCCTTCTTATAGATTCGGACCAAAACTGTGGCCTCTAGTGTGTTCATATGGTTTTTCTATGATTTGACCTGCTGACCTACTTTTTGACCGGAGATGACCCATATTCATACTTGACCGAGATATTGTCAAGATGGCCATTCTGATCAAGTTTTGAATATGATCGGACGAAAACTCTGGCCTTTAGTGTGTTCACAAGGTTTTTCTATGATTTGACCTACTGACCTAATTTTTAACCCGACATGACCCATATTCGAGCCTGACCGAAACTTTTGTCAAGATGATAATTCTGAGCAAGTTTGATGATGATCGGACCAAAATTGTGGCCTCTAGTGTGTTCATAACGTTTTTCTTTTTTTTTTTTTTTTTTCTATGATTTGACTTGCTGACGTACGTTTTGACCCGACATGACCCATATTCAAACTTGGCCCAGATATTGTCAAGATGATCATTTTGAGCAAATTGGATGATGATCGAACCAAAACTGTGGCCTCTGGTGTGTTCATACGGTATTTCTATGATTTGACCTACTGGCCTACTTTTTGACCCAACATGACCCATATTCGAACATGACCGAAATATGGTCAAGATAATCATTATTGGCAAGTTTGATGATGATCGGACTAAATCTGCGGCCTCAAAAGTGTTCACAAGGTTTTTTTTCTATTATTTTACCCACTTACCTACTTTTTGGTCTCACATGACCCTTATTCAGACTTGACCGAGATATTGTCAAGATGATCTTTCTGCGCAATTTGATGATGGTCGGACCAAACCTATGGCCTCTAGTGTATCCACAAGGTTTTTCTATGATTTGACCTACAGACCTACTTTCTGGCCCGATATGACCCATATTAGAACTTGACCGAGATATTGTCAAGATGATCACTCTGAGCAAGTTGATGATGATCGGACCGAGACTAAGGCCTCTAGTGTGTTCACAAGGTTTTTCTATGACTTGACCTACTGAGCTACTTTTTGACCCGACATGACCCATATTCGAACTTGAGATATTGTCATGGCGTTCACAAGAAAAGTTTACGCACGAACGACGAACGACGCCGCCGGACATCTCACAGTCACAAAAGCTCACAAGAACTTCGGTCAGGCGAGCTAAAAAAAACACGAAAATTTTAAGGTGAAAAACGTGGTGTTTTTCTTATTTCTGTTCAAAATAGAAGGGGCCAATGTAACAAGTTTTAGGCAAAATCGAGTTAACCATTATACGGGCCCCGTCAAGCGATTTTGGTACTTATCGCCTATGCGAGCAGCGAAGGTTCAGGCGAGCCGGCGCATCCGCACAGTCTCGCCAGAACCTTCGGTGCTCGCTCATACAAGCAGTGAATCAAGAATAACCTTCAGACAGAAAGCCATATCCCTGGCCCCTCTGAATGGCTGGGCATGCGCAGTTAAAATTTGTCATGACGGGTTGCTCGAAGACACAAATTCGCTTGGCGGGGCTCATACAATGAAGAAAACCCAATATCTCATCATATTAGCTCACCTCGACCACAGAATTGTTGAAGAAAGTCAAAATAAATATGTTTAAATGAATTACACGAAGTTTATGTAACAAAGGACGCAACTCCATGAATTCATTATTCGAGTTAATTTCATAGTTTATGCCTAACATATGATACAGCCACATTTTCACTATTTTTCTCTGCAGAAATCTTTGGCCCCCGCCCATCGGGGCTTGAAGAAATAGATGGGCTGCATGATGCTTCCACGCAGAGCTGAAACCGATCGCACACGAGTACTGGTTAACCATTAGAGGATCTAAGTCTGCCCAGGAAAAGCGGTTCGAGTCAGACCGTCCATGCTTATAACCCTTTTGGTTGCATTGGGCCACAGGGCTTGAGATGTCATTTCATCTCAATGTCAGGTAAAAGTCTGACAAAATTGGAAGCAGCGTCCCCAAAATGACCTATACAGTGTTGACGGGGACGTTAAACCTCAAATCAACCAACCAACCAATCTTCAGAAATCTTTGCGCACGTAATCATCTACTTTGCTGTCTCTGACGTACTGCCATACACTTTATATACATGTATGCAGTTTTCAGATTTATGAAAATCGGAGTTGGGGCCCTTGTTGCACAGGCAACATCGCCGATTCCACTTTATTTGTTTAAAGCAGTGAAATCATCACATCTTTTAAGGGGAATGGATACACCTTCAGGGGAAGCAACTCCTGCAAAAGTATTTTGTCTCCCATGCCAAAAGGGGTCAACTCTTAAAGAAAAGAATTCGCTCCTGAGGAGCAAATTCTTTCCTTTAAGAGTAGACCCCTTTTTCAGGAGAACAGGGCTTGTTGAAAAGCGAACAGGAAGTCCCGAAAGTTGTCTCCCTTTGAAAAATGGCTGAAAAATCTGCCAGGTGTTCCCATTCCCCTTAAATTCAACGTCGTCATTTTATGCAAGAGAAACTTATTTTGAGTTTCTTAAAAAAAAAACGTTTTTCGTATTTTTCTCGAAATAATGAAACATGGAATTACATGAAGGTCCCTTGTTGCACTGGCCCCTTCAATATAGATTGTGGGTGCACGTTAGAACCGTATCATCGAGGCGGCCGTAAAGAGTACCCAAAATCTATATTTTAGAGCAGAAATAAGAAAAATAATGTCTACCCTTTTTAAACCCAGTTTTACTATATAGAAGTGGGGTTCAAGAGGGGCAGAATTATATAGGCATGTTTTCGTGATGAAGTCCTGACGCTTCATACTATTTTGAACAGGTGTCAAATTGATCACTCGGACATGCCGTGGCTGTAAGGCAAGTCCTAATTGTGGGAACCCGATTGCAGTCGACTACAGAAACTATATTAATGCATGCGTATTAATGTGTCAGAATTTGCCGGGATGCAAGATGGTAGAAGTATTGGCTGTGGAGGACCATAACCAGGCTATCACTCAGCGTTGCAGAGCATTCGACTGCATGGAGACAGTTGAACATGATAATTACCTAGTTGTCTTTCTTACTGTTCAAGGTACGTAAGAGAAGTGCATATGGGACGACATAATATAGGGCCAATGAAAACAACAACCATAAGCATTTCGCTTTAATTTTTTATACGCCCGTTTGAAAAACGGTCGTATTCTGTTATGCCCACCGGCGTCCGTCCGTCCGTCTGTAAACTTTTCGTTTCCGGATAACTCCTCCTACAGTTTACATCCGATCAAGCTGAAACTTCATACATAGTTAGACCATGATGTGGGGCAGCGCATATTGTTTCGAGGTTATGGTCCACCAAACAATAATAGAGTTATGCCCCTTTGAAATTTTTTGTCAACTTTTCGTTTCCGGATAACTCCTCCTACAGTTTACATCCAATCAAGCTGAAACTTCATACATAAGTAGACCATGATGTGTGGCAGCCCATATTATTTCGAGGATATGATCCACCAAATAATAAAAGAGTTATGCCCCTGAATTTTTTTTATAAAATTTCCGGATGACTTCTCCTACATTTTACATCCGATGTAGCTGAAACTTCATATATGATTAGACAATGATGTTGGGCAGCGCATATTGTTTCGAGGTTATGGTCCACCAAATAATAATAGAGTTATGCTCCTTGAAAAATTCTGTAAAGATTTAGTTTCCGGATAACTCCTCCTACATTTTAGATCCGATGATGTTGAAACTTTACATACAGTAAGACCATGATATGGAACAGTGCATTTTTTCTAAACATTCCGTTTCTGGATAACTCCTCTTACATTTTACATTCGATGAATATAGTAAGACCATAATGTGGAACAGTGCATATTATTTTGAGGTTACAGTCCGCCAAGTATTACCAGACTTATTCCCCTTTCACACATTTTCTAAACATATTTTGTTTCCGGATAATGGCTCCCGCATTTTATATCTTATGAAGCTGAAACTTTACGTATAGTTAGACTATGTTGGGAGCAGCGCATATTATTTCAAGGTTACAGTCCACCACTTATTGCCAGAGTTATGCCTCTATTATTTTGAGGATATGGTCCACTAAATATTTCCGCTCATGACAATTTATTGGAGACATGTAGTTTGAGCCATTGAGGGTTATTAATAGGTAAGAATATCTGGAGCACATATTGTTCCTTGGTTACATTCCACAAACCCAAACTTGTACAACAGTCAGTATATATATGCTCCATCTTACTAATTGCCACGGGCATATAATGCCCCGCTTGCGGAGCTCTTGTTTCAGATGTGTGATACCAAAAAAATACCTTAATGACTCGAACACATTAGTTAAAAATAAGGTCACGCAGGAAAGGCCACAATCAAACAACGCAGCCATCTTAAGTCACCCACATATAGGTCGTTTGTCCATAGGGAAGTGATGGATACCACTCAGGGAAGGACAAAATAGGCATAATTTATGTTGCTTGTACTCATAAAACATGTTTTTACTCATTAGAATCGCCTTGTTGATGCTATTCTAACGAGTACAAACAACGTGTATACAAAGCATGTGGGGTAGTATAAGCAACGTCTACAAAATGACCTTAATAGTGTTGATTTGTTTGTTTGATTTAAGATTTAACGTCACCGTCAACACTTTATAGGTCATTCTGGAGTCGTTGCATCCAATTTTGTGGGAACTTCCAATTTTGTGGGGCTTTTACCCGACATTGAGATGAAGTGACATCTCAAGCCCTGTCGTCCAATGAAACCAATAGGGTTTATAAGCATGGACCGTCCGACTCGCACCGCATTGCCTGGGCAGGCTTAGATCCTCTAAGCGGTTTACCAGTACTCTTGTGCGGTCGGTTTTAGCTCTGCATGGAAGCATCATGCAGCCCATCTATTTCTTCAAGCCCCGATGGGCGCGGGCCAATTTATAGTGTTGAAGGGAACGTAAAACTTCAGTGCAAGCAATCAAATACCTAATACCCATGCGCAAAGATTTACCCTCAGTGACTAAGACTCTCCCTGTTAGGAAAACTACATCACGTTTACAAGTCCGTGGAATAAACATCCATGTAAACCCCAGAGAAAACTGGGGTTTACAGGGGTAAACAGTATCTTATTTCTGCTCCAAGACATAATCACGAAAACACGCCTATATAATTTTGACCCCCTCGAACCCCACTTACATATAGTAAAACTGGGGTTTCCGGGGGTGTAAACCTTATTTTCCTTATTTCTGCTCTAATATGTAGATTGTGGGTACTCGTTAGAACCGCCTCGTTGAGGCGGTTCTAACGAGTGCCCACAATCTATATTTGGAGCAAAAATAAGAAAAAAATATCGCAATTTTTCATCATAAAATTTTCATTTTTGCGGCGATAAAGGTGGCAATGTATTTGTATAGGTATGTTTGCGTAATGTATATTGTGGGTACTCGTTAGAACCACCTCATTGAGGTGGTTCTAACGAGCACCAACAACCTACATGTATCTTTGGAATAAACGAAAGACAAACTATCACAAAATTTCATCAGAAAAAATGGCCGTTTTGGAGGTATGAAAAAAATGCAATTTACCACGTTGTTGTGTTATCGTAACGTTCATGGTCCCAAAAGGGTTCGAGCCATGGAACTTCACCTGCAGTAGGACAACGCGAATACCGTCTTTTCTTAAGGGGAATGGGAACATTTAGGGGAGGCAACTTCTGCAAAAGTATTTTTGTCTCGTATGTCAATAGGGGTCAACTCTTAAAGGAGGAGCAAATTCTTTCT